>CAOJBJ011320750.1:0-10400 GCA_948291685.1 Euphorbia celastroides | reverse complement strand
TGCATTTAACAGCATCTTCAATACCACTGGATTGTTCGGCATTTATGCTACCACTGTAAGACCAAACCCCCACTTCAATACAATTGCCAGTCAAATGTCTAACATTTTCCTGAATTTTTGACTTAAAACATGCCAATATGGTCATTATATGCAAACATTTGAAGCTTGAGGATGCTTTTTTTTTCTGATGGCAGACCTCAGACTTTGTTCAGAAAGCAGTTGAGATAGCGGTCCATGAATTACTTACAATTGCAGAACCAGGACAAGGTTTACATTTTTTACTCAAATTTTAATGCTTCATCACTGCAGGAGCAGCTCATTTTGTTGCTCTCTTTCATAAATTGTTCTCCTCTGATTTTGGATGGCAGTTTCAAAGGTAGAGATTGATCGTGGTAAGGAGGCCACAAAATCTGCTGTCCTGATGAATTTGGAATCCCGAGTACGACTCTCTCCTCTGGCTGTGCTTATATTATAGCATATGATTCTTTTAGGTCTTTTTTCGTTAGGCGTTCAATATGGTTAAAAAAATTGTATTTTCAGATGATTGTGGCAGAAGATATGGGAAGACAGTTTCTGACCTACGGAGAAAGGTTTTATTCGATAATTGTGCTTAAAAACGTCCTTATTAAGTATTCTGTACATGAAAACTGTTTTCAACCTTACAGGAAACCAGTGGAGCATTTCTTGAAAGCTGTGGATGCAATCACTCCAAACGACATTACTAAGATTGCCCAGAAGATTATTTCTTCGCCTCTAACCATGGCTTCTTATGGGGATGGTAATATTTCAACTCTCACCGAATTGTCCCGGGTTTTTTATTGCTATTGTTTAGATCTAATTGTTATGTGAAATATTGTTTGACCTGGATTGCATTTTGTTGGCAGTTATTCATGTTCCCAGCTATGAGGCTGTTAGCCGGGCGATGAAGCTGTAAGCTGCATTGGCGTTTCGGGATGTTTCCTTTTTTGTTGCAGAAGGTTGAAATAAAATTATAGAGGAAGTTTTTTCTGTAGACAACCGGAACTTCAACTCATTGAAGAGCTTTAACCATCGGATTTTTTGTTTATTTTGCTGGTGGGAGGAATTTGTGTCTAATTTTTTTGTCCTGGTGACAGGAATTTTGTTTATCCGTACAAATGTTCTAATAACAAGCACAAGCAACAATAGATGCAAATTTCCATTGGCACATTTCTCCGATGTTTCTAAATATTCAGTATTTTAACAGCTTGCTTTAATCTGAGAAAAATACTTCGTTTATCAATTACAGAAAACTTGTGACAATGAAAGAGAAATAACCTTAACTAAGTGAACAAACTAAAATTACGATTGCAAGTGCCCAGTTAAATGAAAATTAAAAATCAAATCTACATTTTTTAAAATGCGGCAATTACTTTATAAAGTTTACGTTTCGAATATAGTGGGTCAAGTGTAGGCCATGAGACGGCGCCGTTTTTGTATTCTGCAACTCTCAACAACGCTTTAATTAAACATAATTCACCCGTCGAACTTTCTTCCCTTCATTAAAGAACGCCGGCGAAGTCAACGAGGCAAATGGCCACCGCCTGCCGCCGCTACTCCACCAAATACACCGCCAAAATCACCTCTACCTCCGCCACAGGCCGCAGCGTCTCCGTCGAAGTCACTCCTCCTCTCCCCTCCGATACCCGCGGCTACCTCCTCCCCCGCCGCCACATCGTCTGCGAAATCACCCAACTCCTCCTCCAATCTCACCGGAAAACCTCCAATCAATCCCGCTTCTCCGCCTCTCCTCCTAGAATCGAACCGGATCCTTTCCTTTCCCTCGAAGACTACCTCTCCGAACTCCATCCCTCTCTCACTCCAGCTGAATCCTCCGAAATTCTCAAATCCCTGAACTCCCCATCCCTAGCGCTCAAATTCTTCCACTTCTGCCCCCTGTTTTCCCCCAATTTCCGTCACGATGCGTTCACCTATGCTCGGCTTGTTCTCATTTTAGCCAATTCTAACCTTCCTGATAAGGTAGAGCTTGTGCGGACGGTGGTTTCTGATATGGAGAAGAATGGAATTCGTGGCACGATATCTATAGTTAATGTATTGATTGGGTTGTTTGGGGCTAGTGAAGACTTGGAAAATTGCATTGGATTGATGAAGAAATGGGGGTTGAGGATGAATGGGTATACTTACAAGTGTTTGGTTCAAGCTTATTTGAGGTCACGGGACTGTGAAAAGGCCTTTGGGGTTTATGTGGAGATGAAGAGGAAGGGTTATAAGCTGGATATATTTGCTTATAATATGCTCTTGGATGCTTTAGCCAAAGATAACAAGGTTCCCTCTTTGCTACTTTTTTTCCTTGTTTTGAATTTCTTGAGTTTGTGAGTGTAATGTGTTTAATAAGCTTTATTTAATGTGTTCAATGAGTATTGTTTACGGATCAGTACCATTTTTTATAGTTATGTATTAGGTTTACAGTTTTTGTGGCAAATGGTAATTAGGATTTTATACTTGTATTTTTGTTGCTTTCTTACGCGGTGAAGTAGTGTTACTTGACTGCTCTTTGGTAATTGAATTACTGATTGTTTATTTTGAAGGAAAATTATTTGACTGGATAATGTTACATGTAAATGCACTTAAGTTACTGAATTGGACTGGAAAAAAGAAACTGCAAGTTCCAATCTTGCCAAATGTTCCCTTTATATTTTAATGAATGAGATTTAGGATGCTTCATTTCTAGGGAAAGAATGTTTTGTGTAGTCATTACCCATCGGTGAATCTGATTTTTAAATTTTGATCATGTTGTAAATGTATTATATGTGTACACTGTTTGGAGTTATCAGAAGCAACTCGGAGTTGGCATTGTGAAGTTTCTGTGCATGCTGTAAATTTGAAGTTTCTTTGCTGCGATTAATGTTGCAAATTTGCCTTATTAAGTTATGCCATTTCAACATGAACTTTCTTTGAAGCAAAACTTCTGTGGGACACGTGTTAGGATATCAGTGTGTCGATTGTCTGAAAAATCTGGATTCCTAATTTGCTTATTGCATTGTTGTGAAAAATTAATGTAAGAATCTTAAAGCACTTTATCTGTCCTCGGTGAATGAAACATTCTCATTGTTGTTTATACCACTCATTTTCAATCACAGAGCCTGATTGCCTGATCTACAGCATTTTGACAGGTTGACCAGGCTTACAAGGTATTTGACGACATGAAAAAGAAACATTGTGATCCTGATGAGTACACATACACAATTATGATTCGCATGACAGGAAAGATCGGTAAACTCGACGAATCACTGGAATTATTCGAAGAAATGCTAAGCAAGGGCTGCTCTCCAAATTTAATTGCCTACAATACAATGATACAGGCTTTAGCTAGCAGCCGAATGGTAGAAAAAACCATTTTCCTTTTCTCAAAAATGGTGGAAAAGGACTGCCGGCCCAACGAATTTACATATAGTGTCATCCTCACCCTTCTAGCTGCAGAAGGGCAGCTTCAGAAGCTAGATGAGGTTGTGGAATTATCGAAAAAGTACATGAATAGATCTATTTATGCATATCTTGTGAGAACTTTGAACAAATTAGGGCACGCAAGTGAAGCTCACCGACTGTTTTGTAACCTCTGGAATTTCCATGAAAGAGGGGACAGGGATGCTTGCTTTACAATGTTGGAGAAATTGTGCAGTGCAGGAAAAACAGCAGAAGCTATCGAATTGCTCAGTAAAATCCACGAGAAAGGGATAAAACCCGAGTCAAACATGTACAACATTGTATTATCTGCTCTTGGAAGGCTAAAGCAGATATCCCATCTCAGTGATCTTTACAATAAGATGAAACAAACCGGTCCTTCACCCGACATTTTCAGCTACAACATTATGATTGCTAGCTTGGGAAGAGTAGGAAACGTTTGGGAAGCCATTAAAGTATTCGAGGAGCTCGAGAATAGTGACTGCAAACCGAACACAGTCTCCTACAATTCATTGATCAATTGCCTTGGAAAGAACGGGGATCTCGATGAAGCTCACATAAGGTTCAGGGAAATGCAGGAAAAGGGGTTGAATCCCGATGTTGTGACTTACAGTACCCTCATTGAATGCTTTGGGAAAACCGAGAAAGTAGAAATGGCTTGCAGGTTGTTCGATGAGATGATAGCTGAGGGTTGTTACCCGAATATTGTGACTTATAACATATTGCTGGATTGTTTGGAGAGAAATGGGAGAACTGCAGAGGCAGTGGAGTTGTATGCAAAGCTGAAAGAGCAAGGGCTGACGCCGGATTGGATTACTTATTCGGTGCTTGAACGGTTGCAAAGCGGTAAGAAAGTTCGGGTTAGGAGGAAGAATCCCATCACGGGTTGGGTGGTTAGTCCTTTGAGGTGATGATGAAATGAAATTAATTGGATTGTTGAATAATTGAGTAGTTAGCAGACATGGTTAAGGAAAGAAAGTGGACTTCATAGAAACATCGGTTTTCATGGCTTGTGGGACAGTTACTTTCGGTTGTTAATTTTAAGTCTTGTGGGGTTTAGTTTGGTTTCTCCTTTCTTACCTTACAAGGAAACAAGCATTTTTCCCCCCTTTTGTAACTGGTGGTGGATGTTTAGTGCTTCCATTTTGATTCGTTTGTATTTTAAAGTTTATATGGGATAAACCAATTTGAAGAAATTTTAAATTTCGTCTTCTGAGTAGAAGATATTGGATGAAATGAATTAAAATGAATTGATACATGAAATTTGAAAGTAACTGCAAACGTTGGCTCTGTTCTTTGCGAGTTATAAATATGTGTTAAAAAGTTGAATTGCTAAAATCTATTAACTAATGTAAATATTAAGCTGAACTGAAATGAACTCGAAAAAACAAATTTGATTGAAAACAAAATGTGAAATTTGTCTCGCGAGCGTATGTGTATAAATATTTTGAAAGATTTTAACTCATTTTATACACAAATGTAACAATTATTAATGTAAAATGAAGTTTCTTCGAGTGTATTCTCAATCAGTATCACAGCCGCATAAATTATTTTACAAGAAATCTCGAAAGTCTTTTACTTTTCTTGGTGTTTTGTTCATCTGTTGGAATTCATAGAATTTTCTTCATACGGTAACCTAATCTTTTACCAAACAATTATTAAAGTTGTAGAAAAAGGAATTTTGCCTTTCAGGAAAAAGCAATACGAAAATAAGATTTAAGAAAAAGGAAATGCCACGTTGTACAGAATGACCTGGCAGGATTACTTGAAGGTGTGCAATGAACGTGATTCAATCATGTTATGATCAACGGCCAAGATCCTACAGTGGGACCCAATCAGGACACTCTCTCTGCCCTATAAATACCTCCCTTCTTTGAACATCAAATTTCAGAGCTCAAAACAAAACTTTTCAGCTAAACCAAAATCATCAATCGGAGTGCGCAGAATCAACGGTTAGGATTCGTCTGATCGAAATGTCGTGGCAAACGTACGTTGATGAGCACCTCATGTGCGATATCGACGGCAACCGTCTCACGGCCGCCGCCATCATTGGCCATGACGGCAGCGTGTGGGCCCAGAGCTCCAGCTTCTCTCAGGTGATTTCTCTTTTATCCTGATCTGGTTTTGGATTATTGAGTTTTGTTTGTTCGTTTCGTTTGATTTGTCTAGATTTCGTTGGATCTAGGAATTCGCGCGCAATTGTCATCATTCTCGCCGTTCGCTTTTTATGATTTCAATTCGATCAAGAGAGTAATTAGATTCATGAATGTATCATACTGCTGAGGATTTTCGATTTAGATTCGAGTAATTTTCGGCTCTGAAATGAAAAATATTTGTCTCTAGTTGTCTAGTGGTTTATGTTTAGCTTTTGAAATTTCCGGTCATATTCTGGTGATGAGATTAGGTTGCACAGATGTTGAATGACATTTCTAGATGTTATGATTGGATTCATGAATGTATTATACTGCTGAGGATTTTCGATTTAGATTCGAGCAATTTTATGCTCTGCAATGAAAAAAGATTTGTCGCTTATTGGCTAATGATTTATGTTTCGCTTTCGAAATTTTTGGTCTTGTTCTGGTGATGAGATTAGGTTACAGAGTTGTTGAATGAAATTTCTCGATGTTTATGATTTACTTTTCTTTCACAATATGCTAGTTTGGTATGGATGTTTTATATTTACTGATTTCGTTCGAACTGCTCATATGTGGAAAATATAGCTCAAATTGACAGTAAGATATTTGTGTTCCAGTTTAAGCCAGAAGAGATTAAAGCCATAATGAAAGATTTTGAGGAACCTGGATCTCTTGCACCAACTGGCTTGCACCTTGGTGACACAAAGTATATGGTGATCCAAGGCGAGGCAGGGTCTGTGATTCGTGGGAAAAAGGTACATGGCTGTTTAAAATAATCGAGTTTCTGATAGTGTTCATTGTTCTAACATTAAGGCGACATTTGATTTATTCCATAGGAATAGAACAAAAATGAATGAAAGAATGTGAAATACGATAGATTATTGTCTAGCGGAATATGATAGTTGTTTGAAATAAAAGAATTGGCATCCCACCACTCATGAAATTCCTAAATCTATGCGAAAATTGTATTCCACCTCTCATGTCCAAAATCAACTAATTAAAATATTGAAATATGATTACGCAAGGATGTGTTACCCTATTATGATCCAAACATGTCATATGTAGAATTGTAATAATTAAAGTTAAAGTTGCCTTAAAGTTTTAACATTTTAGAATTTGAAGTATCGATGTGTATATTTTGTGCATAGGTATCTAATATTTTTGTGAAGAATAAAGATGCATAAAAATTATCAACTGCAATTAACATTTTATTGGGGTCTCTTTTCTGTATATACATATGATTTACTGAAAATGAAATGAAAATTATTTGAACATATTGGAAATTCGCAAGTAAGTTCTGGAGATGCATCTTCATCATAAGCATTGGGCCATCATAATGGTGCTAATATTTTGGTGATAGTATTGATTAGGTGAGTGATTTCTGTAAAGTATCCTATCGGTGCTGTCAAGAACTTTACTTTTGTTCACACTTTGTTATGGAACCAAGAATCCCACTTGTCTCTAAACCAATAATTATCATTAAAGCTTCAATAATCCCATACTTTGGACCACCTCTAAAAGCTTAATCACCTTTTCCACCGATTATTAGATGACAGGTTCCTTTCGCTTTTTATAATGTTTAGTCTCTAATAGTCACCTCTCATATGGGTGTCCCTTACACGTTCTATGAACCGTTATTTTCGTGTCCAAGATGCAAAGAACTTATTATACCCTCGTTAAATACGTCTCGATAGTGCTTTGGTCAATGCAATTGTAAAAATTTGATGTTCTGATGTATGAATGTATATATACATTTTAAAGAGCCTATCTGTACCTTGCAGGGATCTGGAGGCATAACAGTGAAGAAAACCGGGCAAGCTCTTGTGATCGGGATTTATGACGAGCCATTGACTCCAGGGCAATGCAACATGGTGGTAGAGAGGTTGGGCGATTACCTTATCGAGCAGAACCTGTAGGGCTGCATCATTTTTGAACCGTGGTTTTCGAATGCTGATTTCTGGTTTTGGCCATGAACTGGCATTTATGGTTTTTTCTTTTCTGATTGTAATGTAGGACCATTGCAGTTTTCTTATTGATTCTCTTCACTGTTTTTAATTTTTTGTATTTTTTATTGATTTGAGATTGCATATCTCATCTAAGAGTGCTTTTGATTTTATACAAATGATTGTTGATACTATTAGAATGTTTTGATTTCTTTCGCCTTATTCTTCTCTTGCACTGTTATGCACTATGATTTTCGAAGAAATTTTCGTTCTTTTTTCATAGTACTTTAGGGCATGTTTTTCCCTACTGTATTCCTTAAAAATTGGTTTTTCAAACTTTTTCAACAATAATAGACATATTAACCTTTACACAAATAAATTGAGAATTCTGTGATATTAGTAAAAGTTTGTTTGTTACACATGAATTTAGGAAACAAAATTGTTGTGCTCAACTAGGTATCTTCTTTCACGTTTCCATTCATTCTGTGTTAAGTGTTCGTTTTTTAATTTTCTCTCATAGTTTTTTGCTTTTTCTCATGTGCATCAAATAATCAACGAGGAGACGCCAAATCGACATTATTAACTTATCATCAAATAATCAATTAATACATGATGCATTGTAACGTTGAAAATTTTACTGTGACATGGTAATGCTCGACCATCTTAACACCACTCAACTTATGATTGTTGTTTATGTATTCCTACACTTTTTTCTCCTTTCAATCAATTTTTCTTGCGTGACTTTGTTGATTTTATGTTCAGAAATGTTTTGCTAACATGTCAATTTTAAAGTTTTTCCAGGAAATAGATTTTGGTTATGCAATACAATATGAAAATAGCCTTTTTTTTCTTAATTAAGTGCACGAAATTAAAGTTATTGTTTTTAAATTAACTTATGAGAGTGACTTTTTCGTTAAAAGTGTAGACAATATGTTCCCTAAACGAGTAAAGAAATGGTCTGATTAATTGATTAATCAAATGTTTCACGTTGCTACAACATTTACTCTTATTATGTTGGAGAAAGAGATAGTGAATTTACTAATTTAAACCTTAGTAAAAAAATGACATGTATACACGTGTCGTGAAAAAAAAAACTTGGGACATATGGGTAGCTTTGATGAACAAACATTGTACCCAGTCTATTCATCATACTTCAATAATAAAAAGTGAACTCCCCCCATCCCTTATCTTTCTCTTACTTTTGCATCTTTTAAATATTTATCCACTATATATCTTTATAATAAGATAAAAGTTATGGTGATTTTATTTATTTCAAAATTAACCTTACTTTACCTTGTATTTAATGGATTAGTGAGATAAAATTCAATTTAATAGTAACATAGGAAAGTATAAGAAAAACAAAATCACCGTAGAATATGTCTTATAATAATATAGAGTTATTACAAACAAGTTTATTACAAATCATTTAAAACTAAAATTATACACATTGGTTTTGTTTATAGGTTTAGGACGTATGTTGTGCATTTATTGGTAGAGTGATTTAGTATTATCATGATCTCCTATCAATTAAATAGACTTTCTTTCATAAAAGAAAAATGAATAAAAATAAAAGATAAATTAAAATAATAAGACTTTTATAATACTACTGAAAATGACTAATTTCATTGTATACATTATAGTAAATTCTTGTTCTCCTAGTTCATCCATATTTAATCTCTATTTGTAATTGATACAAAGATAAATTAAAAAAGTTGTGAACATCTATAAAAAATTTAAAGTGAAAATAAAAGTGATGAAAAAGCTAAACGAGTTTTAAAAGGATAGGGAGTAGCAAAATCCAGTATATGTCACATGTCAATTTTTTATTTTAAATTTTTAAACGATGAGTTCTTAATAACATATTGAGCATTCAAAAATTTTTATTTTACGAAAATGATGTCCTATATATCCTTCTTAAAGAAGACCACTCGTAACCACATAATAGTATAGTTGATCGATAAAAACCTAATTATGAAAAAAAGGAAAAGAGAGATATGAAAAGGATGGAATTGAAACTGGAAGGATGCATTATGAAACGTGAGTGAATGCGATTAATGGAGTAGGATAAGATTAGATTATGTGATTCTTCAATGTCCTTTTCCCTTCTTTTTATCTCTTTCAATCGATTTTCCCTTTCATTTGTTATGTATAAGAGGAATTTATGCTAAAAACCGAGTTATAAGATGTGGATTTTAGAAATCTTCCTGACATAGTTTCATTATACAGTTATAGGTAACAATTTTTTTTTGAAAAGCTTCTGGAAGAACGATATGTTCCCCGACAGAAAAAAGAAAAGAGAGGGTGAAAATTTCGGGGCGGGATCCCAATATGTTTCCCCGCCTACTAACAAAACACCCTTCCCTTTTTTAAATTAAAAGAATAGAGTTATAAGTAACAATTATTGGATATTTTAGTGTAATTGGGTCAACTAAGTAGCCAATAATTTGTAATTTTTAATCGAATAATTTGGGAGAGCGCGGAGTACACAATTGTTCGAGATTATTACAAAATTTAAGCCTTAAATGTGATCAAACGGTTTCTTGCAACGGTTTTGTAACTGTCATAAGAAATAGAAGCAGTTTTTTGTGACAGTTTTTAGTAACGGTTTTTAAACCGTCGCCACGGTCAGTCTAAATTGTTGCTTCTGTTCGAAGAGACGCGTCTGTTGCAACAGTTTCCTGAACAGACGCGCTTTTTTTAACAGTTTTCTGGAATAGATGTGATTTTTTCGGTTTTAGCATATATAAAGGGCATTTTGGCGAGTTTTATGGATGAGATTCATAGAGAATTTCATGGTGATACACATTTTAAAATAGTTTTGAGGCGGTTATTGGCAATATTATTGAGAAAAAGGGCGACTTGTGCCACGTTTCAATCTTTT
>CAOJBJ011319833.1:0-19374 GCA_948291685.1 Euphorbia celastroides | reverse complement strand
AAAAAATAGGAGGAGTCCGTTATTCTTATAATTTGATAGTTAAATATCCTCTACAATTGCACTAAAAGTTTATTGTCTCGCAGATTTTTAAAAATTTATTCGTGACTCTTCAAAATTGACTTTTTTTAATTTTGTATCTCTTAATTTTTTGAAGTTTCTTTTTTCATTTCTTAAGTTTTAAAAGTCTCCTATTAGCTTTCGAATGATTTGACTATTCACATATGTTATTTTTCTCCATTTAATCAAAAGCTAATTCATAGTATATAGGAGTTAGGGAGATCCAAAAAAAACCAACTTTACGGGTTGAGAAATAAAAAGAAAAAAAGTTAATTTCATAGATTGAGAGAAATTTTTCAAAGCTATAGGAACATAAAGAATTTTAATGTTAATTTTAGAAGATATATTATGCATTTGGCCTAGTTCCATTTGTCCAATTAAACTTGAATACATAAATTGATGAATTATGCATTACCCCTTTCATAACTAAAAGGAATTTATATAAGAATAAATCTATCAAATAATGTGAATATTACAGTTAGGAATTACTTATAAACCTAAATGCTTGGGTCAAATGATTTCAAACCTCTTTGAATCTAAAATTCAATGTTCAAATTTCTATTACAATATTTGTTGACTTAAATTTCAGCACATAATAGAGTAATATTATATTATGTTTTGAATGCGATTCAAAAGGGTCTCATAACTTCAATTGCATTGTATTTATTAATTTAAATTGGTAAGGTAAATAAGGACATGTTAAAAATATTTTTACTCTTTTAGAGTTGACATGTAAGGTCTATTTAGCATTATTGTTGGATTTAATATTTCTAAAATCGGTCTTACAAACTTTTCATGTGACTTTATATTTTGAATTTCGATGGCACTTTGGTTTTTCATATTAATAAGTTGAGAACTGTTAAAACTGTTTTTTTTTAACTATAATATGCTGCTTTCAAGAAAAACTCTAAAATAGAACTTTCAGAGAAAGCAGACCGGAAAAATAATGTGAAACAGACACGTAATAGACTACCTTTCCATTTTATTTGTTTTTTAATTATAACATTCTCCTATTTTTTTCTTTTCAAATAAAACTTGACATGTTTGTGTCAATGTAATTAACTGATGTATTTGGTATACCGGATCACATGCATTGATGAAAGTTTTTAAAAAAGCAATAAGGTGTGTGGAGTAAATACATCGATATAAAATAAATATTTGCCTTATTTATAACAATACTAAATAGAAATGTACAAGGTTTGGAAACTTTGTCTAGCGCGAGGTCTTTCGGTGATTAATATATGATAAACAGTAAAAGAGAGTTTATTCATATTCTTCGGTTTTTGCTTTAATGTTCACATTTAGAATTAGAACCATCCCCTGTATTATGGAAAGCCCATCACTTGCCTTTTGCATATGTCCTCTATTATTATCATTATTTTAATCATATATACTTACCTAGGAAATAGCATATTATATTAAGCATGGATTGTACTTAATCGTAGCTTAAACAATAAATTTAAACTGTACTTTGAATTCCCTATTTCAAGGTAAGCTAGCCTATGCTTTTTAGTAATACGGGACAACCTTGTTCATACCAAATATTATTCTTTTCTTGTTTGTTTTCAAGTATAGTTATGCTTCCAGTTAAACATCTTTTATCAAGAGAAATTAAAAACTAAACTTTTTTTTTATTAACAAAGAATCAACTGTTCAATTTGAAAAGGGCAACATAGTATTTTATCTCACAAATATATTGTATTGGCTCGCACTTGGTAATCAAAACAAATATCTATCAAACATTTTTTAACATGTTCTCCGCGGTAAGGTAATTTTATCAACCAGCTAAATCCTTGTGTGGAAAATAAATTGGGTGGTTATGAATTACATAGATATGTATTTCAAAATAACGAATATTTACCAATTTTTTTGTTAAATCTTATGTCTATTTATTATAAAATAATTAATAATATGTTTATGCATGCATATATCTTATTATTTTTCGAAATTTGCTAAATTCCTTCATGTATAAAGATAATGGCAAATTCAGTTTTCTTTCTAAATAATGAAAGCTCTTTTATAAAGTAATATATAATCTAACAGTATTCTATATGCATACTCTATAAATAAAAAATTTTTATATTTCCTCCAAATATAAAGTATATTAGGACATGTCCTATAACCTTCTAAATTTGAAGTTTCTCTATTTTTAGAGAAAAAAGATAATTAAACAATACTTTAAATTTTAACTCCAATAGTGAAGTTTGCATATCTTTACGAGTGTGCTCTGGTTAATCTATTATTATTTTATCAATTCTTTTTCTTTGACCATTTAATTTTTTTTTTGCATCTGTAGTAAGTTATAATTGTAAGTTGGTTTAAAAATTAATATAATATTACTAATATATTATTTTATTAAATGAATCTTTTATTTTGAGTTGAAATTAAAAAATAGTTAAGTATATTTATTGTAGTAAATTTATAAATAGAGAAAATGTGTTAAAAAAATGGAGTTAAAGTATAATTTATATATAATGTTGAAGTAAATTTACTGTAATAATTTTTAAATAAAGTACTTGTAAAAATTAGTTGAAGCTGCCTAGAGTTATTTTATTTTTTTTACCTCTATGCTTGAAAATAAATATTCCCAAATTGCTAATGACCGTAACATATTAGTTTTTGAATAATTTTTTTTTAAAAATATGTCATTCTTTTTGTTTGAAAAAAATTAACACGCTAATATATTTTTATAAAATTTCAGAAAATGCGGCGAACAAATAAAAGTTGAGTTTTGCAGTCACTTAATTTACGCGTACACTTCGCTTTTTAAAATTTGTTCGACTCCACAAAAGTCTATAGAAGTATATTCAATTTCTTTTTGTGATTGAATAAGCAAATAATGAAGCGGCTGCAGGCTAAACACAATGGATTAACTGGAAATTAAAATAAAATAAATTAAAAGTAATGATTATAGAGACAACCTAATATATGTTTCCGTCATTTTGTAAACATTGTGTCTGACAAATACAGCATCCCACCTATTTCAGTATTTTGACAACTCTTTTGCTTTGTTATGTGTCTTCAAATCTCTCTTGTCCTCTTTGCCTTAAAATTGTTCACTTCATTTCCGCATCAAGTAAACCTTAGTGCCACACTTTGTATAGACTCAAGGCTCCGCTAGCTTTATTGCTAGTTGTATCGAAAGCTTGTGCCGCGCGAGTGTTAGAGAAAAATTCATCCCGTGACACTACGAGTTGTTGATGTATTTGAGGATGATGGAATTAAATTTAATTGAAAGTTTAAAAACTGAAATTTATATTAAATCAATTGAAAATTATCTAAGACTAATTGAAACTGAATTTTAATTCAAACATATTCTACTGAAATTAACTGAACTAAATTAAATATAAAATAAATTGAAAATAACAATCCTTATCATACATTTTATGTACATGTTTTTTAGTTTATTAAGCTTTTAGGCCCTATATTTAGGACAATTATGTCCGAACAAAATTGAATTTATTAAAATATATTACAAGTTATTGAACTTAATTTAATTACATTTAACTTATTGCAAGTAACTAACTGGAACTTATAAATTCTTAAAACATATTATTGAATAGAAGTTTTTGTTACGACATTATTGGAACTTATAAGTTTAAAATTCAACTGATTTTTTCATAACTAAATTGAACATATTAATACTATATTGAACCGAATTAATTAAACTTTTTCTACTATAAATTCAAGAGTACATGATACAGTGAGGAAAGAGAAACGTACTAGAAAAATGTACAATTTAGTCTACCTTAGTCTAGTAGTCGTGAAATATGGCTAGTTTTTATTCAAATGACATGGAAAATCATAATATAAAGAAAATCCAGGCAAACAAACCTTGCAATAGATCACACATATCATATGGTCATTAAAACCCTAAGAATGAATAACCAATTTGAATTTGTGAACTTACATGTCAGTTTATAGTTCGATAATTTTTATTCTTCTTGAAAACCCTAAGAAATTTTTATTTAGTATCTGTCTTCTTACTAAACACTTCGATTTAATACTTTATATCTAATATAAAATTAACATCAATAAAACTCTAAATCCACTCCAATTTCATTAATATATCTCTTTATGGAAGAATAAAATTCAATTCATATATAATTTGACATTAGAAAGTTGGGTGAGTAATGAGATGTGTTGATGGGAATGACAAGATAGAACAATTGCAGGTATGCAGATAAATTACTCTATCATTACAAACATTTTACAAATTTTATTTCTAAATCCTTTTTCTTTTGCATAAAATCTGCAAGCAAACAAGTAGGTTGCCCACATTTCTACGTTTCCAGAAAAAGCTACAAATAGTATTTCACACTAGCCACTAATTGCTACTTTGGTTGATATGACTAAACCAAAAACTAAAAAACTATTTTCATTTTATCCCAAAAAATTTATTTAATAGCAACTAGACTAAAACATTTTAATCTTTTTATAATGCATCTTGGCAAACCTGAATCATTCATTTGGTATATGCTTAATCACTAAAGAAAAGATAGAGCTCGAGATAATTAGCTAATTTGGGCATATAAATGCTTCGTTATAAATAACATTAAAGAGGAAAAAGATTCTAGCTTTATCTACACAATACATGATACTCAACCAAGGAAATATTAAGAACGTGCTTTTATAATTATAACTTTGCACCTAATTGGAGAAAGTCTCAGTGATCCTTCGGCCAGTTCCAGCGGGAAACTTTAGTCTACAACCTCTCCAAAAGAGGAAAGAAATTGCGGATCGGTGTCCGTCAGGAGACGCTCCGATGCCAAAGTCAGACCAATTAAGGGTTTCAAAGGCAAATTGATAGAGTATTAAGTTAGAGAATTCACATACCTTAATTTTTTTTTACTTTAGAGATTTATATAGAGTTTCCAAGTGGTTGGTTTGAATTAATGAATATTTAGTCTTCTAAAAGGTAAGTCAGTCATTCCTTAATAACACGTCTAAGAAAGAGTTTTGGTCAACGACAGACTGTTTATTTCCTTTTTCATGCTTTGTTGTCCTAAGGTAACCTGAATTAGGCTTCTGACATACTTGATCTAGTGATGTAATTTGTGATTGCCTAGGTTGATGTGGATATTTGTCTTGCTTACCAAGACCTCGGGGTGGTCACTCGGTCCGACGCTTGCCTCTTTGGTCCGTCCGGAGATCGTTTTACGTCTTGAAGTCATGGCGTGCTCTGAGACGGGGTAAGAGTAACTGGATCTTCCTCTCCTCGAGCCGGTTTGAGCCTCTTGTAAGGCTTCCTTATGGTTTGTTATTTTGGTTCGTCCTTGGGACAGACTCACTTATCTGACAGGAGGGCCTTCTCTACCAGACGGTCCTTCACTGAGGATATTATCAGAAGGCCCCCACCAGTCGTGAGAAGTTGCTTTAGGGCTTCCGTCGGTCTTATGCTTTTATCAGGTATCTTTACTACTTTCCCGACCCAAAGATGGCGTGTCCAAGAAGCTGGTGTCCCTTCAGTTGTCATAAATGTCTTTTCAATACCTTTCCGAGTCGTTTCAGCTCATTTACTAGACTAGTGTATTTAGTGTTCATGTCACCGATAGACTCTTTGGGCAACATCTTGAAAGTTTCAATCTTTTCTACCAAAAGATCGATTTTGGTATCTTTGACCTTGCTGTTGTTTTCATAGGTTACCTCTAGCTTTTCCCACATCTCCTTGGTTGTTTCACAGCCAGCAACTCTGTCTTGCTCAGCAATGCTCAACCCACATATTAACATTGTAATGACATTGGCATTTTCCTTAGTGCGCTTGAAGTCATTTTCATCCCATTTAGAGGTGGGTTTTGGCATTCCAAAATCTTTCCTTTGAACGTACGGACCTTCTTCTATGGCCATCCAAGCGTACATACTTTTGGATTGTATGAAGAACTTCATTGTGGTCTTCCAGAAGGAGTAATGTTCTCCTGTAAATAGAGGAGGTCTGGTGATGCAATTTCCTTCGGGAGAAAGCTGGCTTTGGTGAGACATGTCTTCAATAGTGGATGGACTTGGTGGATCTTTAGCTACAAGACTGTTAGGTCTTTTTCTTTGAGCACGTGCTCTAATACTACTTGTTGGTCCCTTAGAAACAGACAAACTGGGTCAGAGGGGGGTGAATGACCCTTTTTCACGGAAAATGGATGGCTATAGAAATTTTTCTTCAAGACCGGACTCTTATTGATTCCGGAGGCAAGACAGTTGATATGAACTTAAGGAAAAATAAATTGCACAATCAATTTTATCCTGGTTCGTCCCACGCCTACTCCAGTCCCCAGAACTCTTGCTGGGCTTTAATCCACTAATTATCTTCTTTACAGACAGAACACAATCCCTTACAAGTTGTTACCGAAAAGCCTCCTATTCGGAAGTAGGATATACCACTAAATCTCATCGATATAGCTGAGTACTCTCAAGAGATATACCACTCATAATCACTCACCGGATCTAGAAGCTAAGTCCCACTTTTCAATCCACTGATTGAAAAGATTTACAATTCTTTTTTTCTAAAGAAATTTTCTAACAACAGATTGAAACTAGCTTTGTTCTCTTTGGGTGTTGTGAATGCCGATCGCTTTTAAACACTTGTATTGCTCTCGAAAGCCTGTAAAGAATCATCAACTTCTTCTGACTTCAATGTCTTCTATTTATAGGTTGAGCAATAAATGCTACCGTTGCTGAAGATTCAATCTGGATCGTTGAAGAAGTTTAGACTAGGCGCATCCGGACCGTTCCCTTAGCCGTTAGAGACAATTTAATGCCCGTTTGAAGTATGGATGTGTGCGCCAATAGGTTTACATAGGATTTTCAGACATTCTGATGGTCTGAACAACATCCTTATACTTGTTCAATCGGTTGTGTAGTTCACGCGTTCCGCCATTAGTTGTTTGGTAACTTTGTGTCACTGTTAGCCTACTGTTTTTGTTTTTTTAGTGTTTTTCTCTTCATTAAATGCTCCGACAGTTGGTGAGGCGCATTTAATGTTTCTTGGAGACCGGTTTTGATTTTCTCCCGTACACTTAGACATTTGAATCTGTTTGAGGCCGGATCCACCTTTGTCCATGTGGATCCCGAATTCTTTCCTTCCTTGCTGGATTCTGGAACCTCCTGATTCGGACCTTGTCTTAGCACTTTGACTTCTCAGATTTCGTTTCTCCATTTTGACTTCAAGATTTTGTTTATCTTCAACCCTTCCTGAAAGTGGATCAGATCTTTAGCTTAACAGATCTTCTAACTTTGGTGAGCCACTTCCAACAAATGAAATATAGTACATTGTTCAGCACACAAACCAAATGTGACGAAAAACAACAGGCAAACTATGTATCAAGACAAATTAAACAATTTTATTTGTCGGTTACGTATGAATTCAATTGGGCCACTGAAAAACAAATCCAAATAATTGTTCTAGCTAGGCCCGTCACACATTAAAATGTAATGGGCTCCAGTTGAGGTATCCAATAATCAGGTTACCTTTTTTGTGTTCCAATATATATTGAATATACGCTTGACTATTGATTTACACACTTGTGAAATGAGTGTTTCTATCATTATTTTACTTATATTTTATAATCAAATAAAGGGAAAATTACGGAAATTAAATATATCATTTTTTACAGATCATTTCGATCAAAGGTTATTCACATAACACAATTATCTAATACCACTTTTAGAATTTCAAAAATATGTTTCAGTCAATTGAAAATTGATGAGTAGAGAAATGGAGATCCAATAATGGAGTTCCTTGGCTAGGATCTAATATGACCGTACTTTTTGAAGTTTCCCAAGGAGTTCCTTGGCTAGGATCTAAAAATATGTTTCGATTGATTTTAGCTTAATTATTGCTAACAAAAATTTCAGTAAGGTTGACAAATTTTACTTTAAAATTTGGTGATCAGAAGTTAATAATACTTTGTATCTTAATTTAGATGTAGCATATAAGTTAAATTTTTTATTTTATTTTCTAGCCTGGTAGGTTAAGAGTTGAGGAAAAAAATACAAGAATATTGATTTTGAATACCAAAAATCATATCTTCTCTACATGTTTCTTTTTAGACTTTAATATACTTAACACTTTCTATAAAAATCTAAAATACCAATACGTCAACTTTACTTGTGGTGAATCTCTTAATTATTTTAGTGGCTAAAATTGAAGTTGTGATCCTAAAAACAGTCCACGTTCGAGTGAGGTGAGAAGAAGTTTTTCTCTGTTATTAGTGCAAGCTCAATGAAGAATTTGTTCTTTAAAAAAATAGGTGAATTTCACCAAATATTTGATTGTAAAGTTTTTCATATAAATAAAAAATTTTAGTTTTGAGAAAATAATTTTAATACCTTTCAATTTATTAGTATAAAGGATCAAAATGTACTGTTAGGGTTTAGAGATGTTGTCCCTAAAAGTTGGTATCACAAACATTTCATATAACATCATTTTTTGGATTTTGATAGTGCATTTTGGTACTTTATATCAAAAAATTAAGAACTGTCAAAACAGATTTTCCAATACCATAATCTGCTGCTTTTAGGAAAAACTACAAAATGAAACTTTTAGGGAAAACAACTTGGAAACACAATCCCAAATAAACTCTTAAAAACATGACATAAAAAGTTTGTGAAACTACCTTTTAAAAATAATATATCTATAACAATAATTTCAAACATAACTGTAATTAATTAGTTAAAAAAACAACACCAATTACCAAAGCGATTTTCTATAATCGCCATCATTTCTTGCACACTATATTTGCTCACGATGATTATTATGATCACACAAGCTATAGCTATCATTATCCATTTGGATGAAAATGATCAATTTATAGCACTTGTGAAGCCAAATTTCCACATACCATCAATTTAAATAAAATATTCTTTAAGAAAATTTATATGGTATAATTTAATTTGACAATTAATGTATAAATGATTAATGTCAATTCCAACAAATTTATTTTATAAATAACTAAAAAACTAAACTAATATCATTAAGCATCTAAAAAATAAAATAATATCATTATATACACCGTAAAATAAATTGTTTTGATGGCTTGAACCACAAATTTCCATTGAAAATTTGACATTTATATTAAGGATTCACTATACACGTTTACAAATATTCTTAAAAGCTACTTTTGTTCATGCAAGTTTGCTGTCCCCCCACAAGTTTCTAGTTCCATAACAAAGCACATTCCATTAATTAATTACATATTAAATCAGCTCGTGTGTACCCTAATATGCTTATTTACTCATATCATGCCACGTGATCCATAACTTTTTTATTTAATTTTAACTTATTTTCACTTTTTATATTGGGCATTTTGGATGATACTAGAAAAGGACCTCTTGGCTGAGAACATCAAATGTGAAAATGATAAAAAGAATTTAAGAGAACCAGTAAATCGTGTTTCATCTTGTTTTTGGCTAATCTTCTTTTGAAAATGGATTGGTTCGCAGGAAAAATGTCGACATTTTGATTGAGCTTGGAGGCTTCTTCTTATATAAAGCTATAAAAGGAAAAATACAAGTAGTTATTCTTGCAAATCATGTGTATCTATCGTATATCTAATACATTTTTACTACGTTTTTATTATAAGCGCAATACATTTTTATTATGTATCCTTTAAAAATCTAATATATATCTTATACAGACTTGTTACATATCAATTTATATATCTACTATTGATCTAATACAATTCTGCCGTATATCTGGTGTCAACATAGTGTATATATGTCGATATTTTATTGCTAATTAAAATTTAAAATATATTTTTGTAAGATGGAGAATATTTAAAAAAAACCATTATATTCAAGTTATAATTCTCTGGTGGATTATATTAAGGTGCTTTGTTTTCAATAAAGAAACAACTATACTGAGTATCGTCCCTCAGCTCTTCTCCCTTATATAGAGTTTGATTTTCGACCACAACATATAAGTAAACATATTTTCTACCACAACATATAAGCAAACATATTTTCAGCTAATTATTGCTTGTGTAAGCTCTTTTCCTTACAAACAGATATTACATGTCTTCCTTATGACAATAGATGATAATCACATGTTTTAGTTCTTAATACTAATTAAATAAGACCGATTTGATATTTCCTTCGACTTTTTTAAAGAAAGTTTGAAAATAACTAGGGAGGGAAAACGCAGCGTTTTAAAAATATCCATCGGTTATCTGCTGTCAACGAACTGTCTGCTATCAACTAACCACCAAAACCGTATGAACCAAACCGCCAATTTCACATTTCATATCTCTCACCTTCAAAATTTCGCTGTTCTTTAGGGTTTCCGTTTGATTCTAAACCGGAAACCCAATTCCTTAATTTGGTTCAAAGGCTCGGAGTTCATTTGATTTTGGTATGAGAGCTTTGAGCGCAGACCTCTTTGATCTTGGAGCTACTATGGAATCGGATTCGTCTCCTACTTCCCTCGATTCTCCTGTTTCTGATCCCGATTTTGCCTTTGCTTTCAACGATAGCAATTTTTCCGATCGGATTCTGAGGATCGAGATTGTCCCTGATTTGGCCGAGATGAAGTCCGATGGCGACCCTTGCACTAGCATCGCTGATTGGGCTCGCAACCGCAAGAGACGAAGGCAGGATGTGAATAAAGGTTCTTGTAATGTCTTTCTTTCGATTCTTTTGAATTCGTTTTCCTTTTTGTGAAATTTGGGAGAGAAATCGAACTTGAATTGGAACGAAATTGAGTTTCAGGTATGATATTGTGCCCATCTTGCGAAAGATTTGTACCGATTCTACAATATGTTAGGCATTGGAGGCTGTACCTCTTTGATTGATTGAATTTTGAGATCCAACGGGAAAAACATAGAATTCGTGCTGCTTAGGCAAAGGTTTTCCATGATTTTATAGAACTATCAAGAATTGCACGTTTTGATGAATTATAAGAATTGGGGATTTGTGCATGAAATTTGTGCTGCTCTATGGAAAAGATTTGTTGATTTGATAATGTTTTAGATGCTAAGGTTTGGGTATTTGAATGGATGTTCGCAGATTATATATGTGTTTCTGTTCTTGCTTAGTTGTTTTTATTGTTTCTCGTTCTGGTTTTAGCATCTGAGCTAGTTGGGCTAAGTGAGGAGCAGATAATAAGCTGTAATATGCCAGACTCAGAAGATGCTTTAGTTTTCGAAAATCAAGATGAGGAAGCAATGGCAATGGTTGAAGAACAGCCTACCGATGCTTCTTTGAATCAGACTCATCAAGGTATAAGATTTCATCTCATGGATGACAATTGTAAACCGTTAACTTCTGGAGATATTTCATAACTCCAAATTCAATTTTTTCTGCAGATGGTGATGTTAATGAAGGATATAGTAATGGTGCATCATGGAACATGGATTCTTCAACTGCTGTTAGATTTAAGACTCTTCACATCAGTTCTCCAATATTGGCAGCTAAGAGCCCCTTTTTCTACAAGGTGAGGAGATAAATCAGATAACTCTGATCTTTTATGCTGCTTCATTTCATGGTCCTTTTCATGGATTTTTACATTTTCTGTTGTTTTCTGCAGTTGTTTTCAAATGGCATGAAGGAGTCAGAGCAGCGACATGTGACATTAAGAATACAAGCCTCTGGTAATCATTTATACTCTTTTCATGGTTTTCTGATGTCGAAGTTTTTTTGTGATAACTGTACTTATTTCTCATCTGTAAACCATTATATTATGTCATTTGATTCCGGTTTGTCTCTGAGCAGAAGAAGCAGCACTGATGGACCTTCTTAACTTCATGTATAGTAACACCCTATCAACAGTTACACCCACTTCTTTGTTGAATGTGCTAATGGCAGGAGACAAATTCGAGGTAGCATCGTGCATGAGATATTGCAGCAAAATGCTGCGAAATCTACCAATGACCTGCGAATCTGCATTGCTCTACTTAGATTTGCCTTCTACCCTTTTAATGGCTGAAGCAGTTCAGCCCCTTTCAGATGCAGCAAAGCAATTTCTTACCGCCCGTTACAAAGACATTAACAAGTGAGTTTTCTATTTCCTGGAATGGGTTTCCTTTTTCGAACCATAAAGTCAATATTTTTCTGTTAGGTTCCAAGAAGAAGTCCTGAAGTTACCATTGGCTGGCATAGAGGCGGTTTTCTCAAGCGATGATCTCCAAGTAGCTTCAGAAGACGCGGTCTATGACTTTGTCCTCAAGTGGCCCCAACCCACTACCCCAAATTGGAGGACCGAAGAGAAATTCTAGCCACAAGGCTAGGCCGGCTCATTCGGTTCCCATTCATGACCTGTCGAAAGCTGAAGAAAGTTCTCGGGTGCAACGACTTTGACCCAGAACTCGCATCCAAGGTAGTGCTGGAGGCCCTCTTTTTCAAAGGCGAAACGCCCTACCGACAGAAAATCCTTTCCTCAGAGGACACCAGCACCTATCGCTGGTTTGTAGAGCGGGCCTACAAGTACCGACCGGTCAAAGTGGTGGAATTCGAGCATCCTAAGCAACGGTGTATAGTGTACCTAGACCTGAGCCGGGAGGATTGCTCCCAGTTATTTCCAGCTGGGCGGTTTTATTCTCAGGCATTTCATTTGGGCGGGCAGGGGTTTTTCTTGTCGGCTCACTGTAACATGGACCAAAATAGCTCGTTTCATTGCTTCGGGTTGTTTTTGGGGATGCAAGAGAAGGGGTCGGTTAGCTTTGCAGTTGATTATGAGTTTGCAGTGAGAGCAAAGCCGGCAGAGGAGTATGTGAGCAAGTATAAAGGGAATTATACCTTCACGGGTGGCAAAGCTGTTGGGTATAGGAACTTGTTTGGGGTGCCCTGGACTTCTTTGATGGCAGAGGAAAGCGTTTATTTCATCAATGGGATTCTCCATCTCAGGGCTGAGCTTACCATTAGACAGTGAAATTGCATTGTAATCTTCTCTGTTCTTTCTCGTTTGCTGTGTACATTTCGGATCACTCGAACTAATTGTCCTATTGCTGTAGATAAAATGTATGTTCAGAACTAATTCGAGTCGTTCTTTCCAATCTGTATAGACACAACTGAACTTGTGTTTCTTTGTTCCGTTTTCGGTTTTTCAATCTTTCCATTAACATGATTTCTAGTGTATTTTTTGGCCCAGCGTTGATTTTCAGAAAAGCTAAAAACCCAAATGATATAAACAAGATTAATATGCTATCTGCCAAGACTTATGCAAATTTTGAAGAAATAGGACAGGAAACCCCACCACAGCTTCAGATATCATTATGCACAAACATGTTAACTGCTGTAAAGTGATGGCCATGATCCTGTTTATTAATTTATTTAGCTGTCAGAAAACTAGTTACTCCAAAACTTATGTTTTCAATTAAAAAGTAAATAAACATCAATAATATGAGCAGTCAATAACTTTTGTTATGCGAATATCACATCATTTTCATAGCAATCAAGGGGACTAGTAATGCTACCCCGAAACCTCCTCTTTCTTGAGGGTAGCCACATGAATGACAACATCAAATATATCAATCAATTGTAAAAAATACTATTAAAAAGCTCCAACATGGGTTTCAAAATGATAAAAAGCTTTAATTGGACTCTCCAAGTTTGACTTGATTGAAAGACACAGTTTCTCCAACTCATCCATGTTACGAAGACAAATTATCGAACTATAAACCAACAATAATCCTATTCATAACAGCATTAGTATCATAAAATGATTTTGAAGAAATATATTCCCACTTGTACCACAACTATACTGGAAACACGCAAGCAATACACCATAAATCGGAATAATAGAATTTAAGCCAGCTTAACAAATGCAGAAAAGGAACTTGAAAAAACAATTAAAAAACAACATTATTCACGTATAATACCACCATATGGATCAAAAAATAAAAAATAAACAAACTGAATGAATTGAATTGCCTTCACTGAATTCAAGAATGATTGCCAGCAACTGAGGCATTGGTTTCTAAAAAGTTTCTAAAAAAATCTTTTATTAATTTGATTGGAGAAATCATTTGGCAATCTACTCGTCCTACTCAAAGAAATCGATGTGATTTCTCTTCGTTTCTCTTTGGTTTATTTTGACATTCTCTTGTTTCTTTTGTTGCATTGTATTCAATGGCGTAGTGCAACTCCTTCAAGAGGGCTTTGGGGTTTTGATTTCAATAGTTACAAAAATTTTGTTTCCTTGGTAAATTGAGAGTCAGCTTCTCAGTTGGTGCTGTGATTTCGAAGAATCATGGATTTATTAAGGTTAGTTTCTGTTTCATTCATCACTTTAGTGAAAACTCTACGTTTCGTTAAAATTTGTTTGGTTGCAGAGTGATCTTCGTAACATGGATGAGTTGGAGAAATACTTTTGCTCAAGCAAGTAAGTCAAACTTAGAGAGTCTAAGTGGTGCTTTTTATCATTTTGAAGTATCAGTTAGACTCTCTAATTTTGACTCACTTGCTTGAAGAAGATTCTCCAACTCGTCCATATTACGAAGATCACCTTGCAACCAAATAAATTTTAACGATACTTAGATTTTTCCTTAAAGTGATGAATGAAATAGAAATTAACCTAAGCAAATTCAAGATTCTTTGAAATACCAGCACCAAGTGATAGCCTGATTCTCGATTAGCAAGAGAAACAAAATTTTCGTAATAATTGAAAACGAAACCCCAAACCCCTCTAGAAGGAGCTTCACTAAGCCATTGAACGTGATGCAACAAAAAAACTAGAGAATGTCAAGATAAACCAAAGACAAATCACAACGATTTCTTCAACTAGGAGAAGGAGTAGATTGCCCCAAATTGATTTCTTGAGCATGTCTTACATCACAACAAATGTGTGGTTCTGTCACCAAAATTTTATGTTTGACTAACTCCAAAATTTCATGTTTGGTGCACTGCCCCCAACAGATTTAACATGGTATTGTAGAAAACTAATTTTTTTTTTGTATATTTTTTTAATTTTTTAATTGGTTTATGAGTTAATTTTTGTTGTTAATGTATTAATTAATTTATTTTATAATTTATTTCATAATTTTTTTTATATTTATTTATATTGCATTGTAGTTTGATGGAAAATTTAGTATTAAAGTGAGGTGTTGAATTAGAGAATTAATTGGACTTTTATTAGAAACTTCTAAAAACCAAATGCCTTAATTTCTGCCTATGCATCAACGCACTGGCTACATTTTTTTTACTTATTTTAGGTCCACTGTTGGAAATCATTCTTGCAATGTAATTCAATAAAGACAATTAAATTCATTTAGAATAAGTCCAATGATCCTACTTTATGCGGAATTTGATAAAATGAAGGATTATATAAGGAATGAAACAAATCCAATGATCCTTATATAATTCCTCTAAAAAATGCGATTCCTCATATATGAGGTACCTCATTTTAGATAAACAATAAAAAATTTATATTACTTTTCCTTTTCATTTTCATTTATTATTTTGTAGATCATTTTTAATGTTTAAAGTAAATGTATTAATATAATACTATCACAATATTAATAGTTTAAAGTAGGGAATGAAAATTGATGTAAATGGATAGAGCAAAAACATTGTAGATTCTGTAAAATGTGATTTGTGGAATGAAAAATGGGAAAAAATGTTGGACATACTCTTAATTTCTTTATTTTTATTTGCCAAATGCGTACCTGGCCTTAAAGCTGACACTTTTTTAAATGTCTCTTAAAGTTGTAGATGTGAAAGTAAAATTGGTAAAAATATGTGCATTAACTCCCTAAAATTGACAAAGATAACAATGACATCATTAAAAAGTCAAACAAATCATAAAGTAACACCTAACACTAATGAGGTTAAAGTGAGTGTTTTTGCCAAAGGGTTACCTTTACCGATTTCAACTTCAAGGGACATTCAAAACAATGTCAACTTTGAGGAGCTAAATATGCATTTGGCCTCTTTTATTTTATAATCTCATATGGCATTATACATTTATAATTGTTTTATAAGTTTGTTTTTCATTGTTCTTTCAAGTTCCTTTTCTTGCAATTTTTTGGTATAAAAGCTGTCTGAAATTTCTATATTCTGATTTAAGGTGTATTGCTTGCATGTTTTTGGGACAATTATGGTTCAAGTGGGATTATGTTTCTTCAAAATAACTTTTCACGGTATTAATGCTGTAATGAATATGATTATGTCGGTCTATAGTTCAATAAATTGTCTTCTTATACAAAACAGTGAAACACTGAAAAATTTGAACGACATTGTATGAGAAATCGCATCATACTAGAATGATAGAAGCTTTAAAATCGCTGAAAATTTTCATTTTTTGTGAATTATAAACTGGATCAATTTTGTTTTTAGCATCTATTTTCCTATTAAAAACTCCAAATGGTCCTATAAATGTAGATTAAATGCATGTTAAAATCTAACCCAAGTTGTTCTTTCCAATCTGTGTAGACACAACTGAAAATCTATTTTCTTCGTTTCATTTTCCTTTTCAATCTTTTGGCTAACATGGTTTCTAGTAACTGTGTTTATGGCGCCATTTTGAAAACCCAAATCGGTATAGTGTGAAATGAAAGTGCAGTGTTGATTTTCAGACAAAGGCTTTGAAGAAAGAGGATAGGAAACCCCACCACAGATACATCTTTCATTACGCACAAACATTTTGATTACTGCATAGTCTTGGCCCTAATCCTGTTTTATCATGTGTTTTCAATTCACTCCCTAATGTGAGAAGTCCATAACTTTTTTTTTTGCGGAATGAGTAGATTTCATTATTTATTTATTTATTTTATTTTTTTGTAAAAGATTTCATTGAAAATTTGATAACATGTTTTTGTATGGAACCAAAATTGAGTGATCAACGAAACTGTGTAATTAATAATTCCATTTTACTCCCCTGATTTCAAGGCAAAAAATGTCTTTTCTACCCATATAACTGATATAAATGAACCAAAAAATGTCTTTTCTACCCATATAATTGAGATAAACGTTACTAGAGAAAAAAGGCTTTTCCTTATAAATGAATTCGGGTAATTGTATCATACACTCTAACTTTTAAAATATTATTAACTTTACATCAAGGCTCTACTTAATATTGTTTATGTGACTTTCAACTTTTTAATTATGTTTCCACCCCTTTTTTTTGTTCTTTTCTGCACTCCTTCCCTCTCTCCAGATGTCACTGTCAGCCTTCTCTCTCTTCATTAATTTCGATCTTCGAATCTTAAAACCGCTATATCTCTCAAACCGTTGATTTTTAGACTCGGTTCTTTAGAATTTTTTGTTCGTTTTATTTTTATCTTTAAAACAAGATCCATGATTACATACTTTTAACGAAAAAAATTCGAAAAAAATCGAATTATAGATTTTTTCTATAATGATCTATAAGGTTATAGATTTTATCTATAATGATCTATGATATCGTAATTTTTTGTATAATGATCTATAATGGTCTATAATGTTATAGAAATGATCTATAATGATCTACAATGTTACAAAATTTTTATATAATGTCGTGTAGGTTACAAAACGATATTATAGATAGTTATAGATCGTTATTAGTTTACAAAATGACATTATAGATCATTATATATCATTGTTGGTTTACAAAATGACATTATAGATCATTATAGGTCTGTAAAATGATATTATATATTATTATAGATCGTTTTAAATTGAAAAAAACGACATTATAGATGATCTATAAGGATCTATAATGTTATAGAAATGATCTATAATGATCTATAATGCTATATAAATGATCGATAATGATATATAATATTCGTAAAATGACATTTTAGACCATTATAGGTTATTTCTTAAAAGCACAACATAACCTCAGTTCAACAAAATCTGCCAACAAATTGCATACAAAATGAAACTAAAACAACTTCACAAATTGGAAATCTCAAATGGATCTCAGTTAATCTATAAACTATCATGAATAATAAAAAATGCCATCCGAGACTAAAAAATGGATCTCAGCTGAATTTGCTGATATAATAGCAAACCAACATCATGAACAATAAAAAATGCCAGCAAGTCCCAATCAAGGTGTTTCCTCAACTGAAAATATGAATTCATTTCCTCAACTTCACAATACAAGTCCCAATCAAAGCCAACACCAGCAAAAAAACCTCAAATGAAAATTCTAAATGACAAAATTCCAAAATTTTTCTACAATGTTACTCAAATTTCCACAGCTAGCCAGCGCAAAATCATTTTGGAAAAATAATATTCGCATCAGAATAATTCCCCACATTCAGATATGCCCCAAGGCCCGAAATAGCATCAACTACAGCAACTTTATGAAATTCCTTCCCAAATGCAAACATATTTCCATAACAACTTACATCCAATGATTTCTTCTTGTTGCTAACGACGGGGATCTCGGGGCATCTGCGGTGGAGGCTTCGACGGCAGGGGATTCCGGTGGCGGGGGCATCTTCAGCTCACTCGGATCTGGTGACGGTCTGCTTTTTTCGGCAATGAGATCCGGCGAAAATTTGAGTGACGTCGGTGAAAATGGCTCAGATCTGGATATGAAGGGGGAGGAGCTTCAGCGGCGGCGTGTAACGGGAAAATGATCGGCGATAGAGGAGGCTTAAATCGAGAGGAGTTTCGGCAGCGGCAGTGAAGGCTACAACGGAGAGGACAGTGGCGGGCTCAGATCCAGTTGATTTCTAGCGACGAGCTCTAGATCTAACGACGAGGCTATGAAACGGCGACAAGCTCTAGATTTACCGGTGGTTTTCGCGCGATTTTGGGCTTTTCCGGTGAGTCCGACGATGGAGATGGAACGACGGTGGAAGACGGAGACGACGATGAACAGGTTCGGTCGGCGGCAGTGGCGGATGGTTGGTCGGTGTCGGCGTGTTTTTGGGTTTGATGAAAGAATGGAATTGCAGGGAGATTTGTAAAATTTATTAGAAAAAGCGTAGAAACAATATTAAAGATTTGAGTTGCTGTAGAGTGTCAGGGTTTTCTCCAATTTAAGTGTAATTTGTTGTTTGTCCCATAATTAAAACATATTGGTGGGCCTTATGATTTGCTGAAATCAATTAGTAGATTAATGATTAATTTTTCTGGCAGCTTTCGGTCGTAAATGTTTTGGTTATAAATTTACAGTGAAGCTTTCAGTCAATTTCGCCGATAAATCATTTTTACCGATTTGACACTAAATTCAATCAAAAATTTAAACCGTGAGCTTATGAGCTTTTAAGATATTTGTGAATCACGATACTGTAAAATCTTTTATTTTTTCAAACCAATTTCCAATTCCCTCTTACTTCCTACAATTTTCTTTCACAAGTGTGAATATAATTTAGATAGCAGTTCAGGTCGGGACTAAGTACAACATAACTAAATCACTAACAATCAAGCCCGATTAAAGTTACAAGAAACAAATCTGGACTC
>CAOJBJ011318808.1:0-10553 GCA_948291685.1 Euphorbia celastroides | reverse complement strand
GTTGCAAAGCCTTCATCTCCAAGTATGAGACGTGGAAACACCACATTTGGCCTCACTCCTGCCTGCTTCAGCTTCTACCCCTCTCGTTGGACCTCCATGATGGCTCAATAAGCTGCTGCCACGTCATCCAGGCTGCTGCAGGCCCATTTCCACTCTAAATCTGCCAAAACGCAACAGTCTTCTATATTTTATAGCAATCTGCAACAATATGCAAATTAAGTAAGGAAATGGCACCCGACATTGATATTTAGCTAAATTTCATGCATAAATAAGCCATAATTTATAGGTACATTTTCCACTTATCACCGATCGGGTATTTTATTCTTAGGGGGATAGCCTAGTTCCAAGGTAAGGGTAACGTGGTAAATTTAGCTTGGTTCTAGTGGAAAAATGGTTAATTTGTCAACGAAAGGAAAAATGGTAAATCTAGCTTAGCTCTAGTGGAAAAATGGTCAATTTGTCTAAGAATGGCTAAATGATAAATCTATCCTAAGTTTCAACGGAAAAATTGTCGATTTGTCTAAGGAATTGTAGAATGGTAAATTTGTGTATAAAGAGGGGTAAATAGTTGGTCAACATTTCCCCCTTAACATTTATCCCACATCTAAAATTGGCTTGCAAGCCTTCTCCAGTCTCTCTATATAAGGGCTCTTACCCCTTTCTTTCCATCCAACTTTATTCAAGGCATGGGTATAAGTCGGTCTTATAATTTAAACCAATCTTCGAGCTATGTATATTAATTAATCTTTAATTAGATTGATCATTTTATCTAAAGTTTTTCAGTTCTAAGTTTGGGGTTGGCTAGCACTGACCCCGTTCTCGAAGGGTTTCAACTATAGGAGGTTCTGTTTGTATCCCTCATGTGGATGCACATAGAGGCTATCCTACATTTGGATAGCTAGTGTTTGCGACAGTACTAGTCGAAGAGAGGGATATAGATCAAAGGAGATAGGCATTTCGAGTTTAGAATTAAGGTAGTGCTTAATATGACTAGAGCTCTAAGTAGGAATTGATCTAGACAGGCTTAGATTTTGATTATATATTGTTAGATGACCTGGGAATTAGGAAAAAATTTATATTTATGTTGTGCTAGCTTGGCATGATTAGAGCTTTTTTTCCTAACAAGGGGAATCATGAAGAAGAAAAGGGATATATATAAACTGACTAAATTAATGAGAATAATATTTTGTCAATATTTTTGCTATTATTGTTTTGTGATTGTCTTTTTCCTTAGGTTTTGTTTTTATCAAATGGGCGAGATTGTTGAGCATCGTCAATCCAAAATATTAAGTCAATAATTTATGATCCAGATAATGTCAAGTTTGAAATAAACAAAACAAAAAGACAAGAAGATAAATAGAAGAAGACAAAGAGGAAATACCGCTCCAAAAGATGCACACGGACTTGATGAGCTGGAACCACTTGGTGCAAACTCTGGGAAGCATTAATGAGCATAAAATGCAAGTCACGGACCAAGTGGACGTTGTTAGACAAAGAGTACAAGAAGAAAGAGTCAGCTAGGAAAATTCTGACAAAAAGCTACCAAACTATTTTGTCTCCAGCCAATGTGTAAGGCACGTGGAAAGTACAGACCCCGACAACTACTACGCGGATCAAAATCAGACCAATATTTTGATCTCTTCTAATCCAAAGCTTGTGTACAAAGTCTGACATATACAACGTGCATTTAATGAGGCTAACGGAAAGATCAATGGCTCCAAAGGCGCTACATTGAACTTCTTCAATGATCAAGATCAAGTCGTCACCAACAGTAGCATTTATTGCCCAACCTATAAATAGAAGATCAGACCAGAGAAGAAGTTGTTGATTGAACTGAAGCTCTCATATTATATTCAAAGCTTAAGGCAATCAATAATCCTTCACTAAGAGAACACAAATTAGGTCATATCTATTCAAGGATTTTTAAGAGAAAATTTGTTGTACCCTTTCATTCTCGGGGGAGTTCGAAAGAAGAGGATTAACTCTAAAACTAGGGAGAGTTAGATGAGATCCAAATTATAAAGGACTCAGGTAGTTCTTAAGGTCTAGTAGTATATCATGCTCAAGAGGTCTCTGCTAGTGCTTAATGATAAGATTAGTAGTATATTTTACTGTAAGAAGACTCAATAAGAGCTTGTCAGACTAGTGTTATAGCCTACTTCCAAATGAGGGGCTCTGGAGACAGAGTTGTACATTGCTTGATTTCTTTTTGTGAAATAAATCGTATAATGAATTAAAGCCCAACAAGAATTCTGGAGACGAGAGTGGGGATGTCAAACCAGTATTAAAATTGCCTTGTCTTATTTGTATTGCTTAGATCCATACCTGTAACTTTTACCTAAACTGTATGTTTCTGGATTAGTATCTTGATCTAGATAATCAAAGTTCTTAGTTGCCATTATTTATTTATTTATTATTTAATCCACAAAAAAGGGGTCATTCGCCCCCTCTGGCCCATTATCCAACCACAAAGGGACTAACAAGACTCATTCAAGAGTTGATTTTATTTCAAAATCTCATCATAAAATCAGCTGCAAATCAACTCCAAATCTATACATATCTTGGTTAGAATCAAGTACCAAGATAGCACAAAATCCATTAGGATAAATGCATATAAGAGCATATGTAGTAGATTGTATATTGCTATTGTAGTATTCGCACATAAGTAAGAATAGACTATGAACTAAAAAATGTTGCTAAATTAGATAGTCTATTTTCTCTTTCATGAGTGATTTTGACACAATAAATGTAAACTATAGTCTATTTTTTTAATATTAAGGAGGCATTTCGCTTAAATTGATGATTATGGGGCTTGAACCTTTAACTCCATGCTTATTGGATTTTCTAACAAAGTGTGGTGGCCAGTAGAGTAAATCTAGTGGTTGACTATAGTTTATTTGATCTTCTACATGTTCACAATCAAATAGAAGATAAATTAATTATTATTTAATTATTATTTAATTATACTTTTATCAGAAACTCTTTCTCTTGGTAGAATTTTTTATTATTATTTAATTATAAATTTATGCGTCAATGGACTAGCTAGTATAGCACACTTTTGATATCACATTGTCTATTTCTAAGACTATTGAAATGTTATTAATATTCTAGTCTATTTCTGGTGACACATAAACATAGTTTCCACTATCTACTAAAGATACTCCAATATCAAATCTTATAAATATTTCATATTATATCATATCAAATCTAAACAAATAATAACATAATAAATGACATAATGAATATAGAAGCTAACATTTATAATTGATAGAACAACATGAATGTTAAACTTCATATTTTAAAAAAATAAAATAACACTAGTATGCATAGAGTCGACCTAATAGATGATATAGCAATCTAGACTCATTTACGATGATAGAAAAACAAATACAAAGTACACTACCCCGAGCATACAAAAAGAAACACTAACAATATCTTAGAGTAGTTTCAAACAAGCCTCGAACAAGATTCTTAAAAGTACAATACATCCACCTGGATAGAATCCCAAAGGAAACCATACATACGACACAAGCTCAACTCTCTAGTTCCCACAATAAGACTATAATAATTGTTTACATGGGTAAGAATACAACTCTTTATTCAAAGATAGTTACTATATTCTTGATCATATTTCATTATAAAGTGACACCAAATTCATTCTCTTCAGATACACAATCATTTCGTTCTTCGAAGAGGATTTTCAATCTCCCACTTCTGTTGCTTCGTTGCTAATTTTTCACATAACCTTAATGAAATACATGGAACCTTTAATTAATCTTTCCAAGAATAGCAAGCAATATAAACACCTTTGGAAGAATCAACCAAGCAAGGGGCAGTTGTTTTTTGATAGACCATAGACAAGTTGCACATCATCTTTCATCTCTTGTTCCTTTGTAAATGTCGAAATAAGGAAAGTTACCTCCCAACCATTTAAAGGTACAAAAGAAGAGTTTTATGCCAGAAATTTGGGTGAAACCTAAATTCAAAAAAATCTATGAGGGAAGTATATATGTGTTCACCTAAATCATCGTCCTTCCATTTAGAATGAATTGTTAGATCTTTACCCTCATTGAGAAAATTAGTGATTCGAACTAACCTATATATTTTTACTTGGGAAAAGACCTGCATCACTTGATTTTGTCATCAATAACAACATAAAGGACATTGCAAAATAAATCTTCACTATAAAACCTATTTGTATTTATTTATGCTTCAATTCCTCTCCTCTATTTAGTCAAAAAACACAGTAATTTGATTACGTTTCTTCTTTAGTAGAATAAATGTGGCATTAATGTTTTCTTTATGTTTGGTGAACCTTCCTTCAATTGAAAAGTTTTTAATGTATTAACTATTATTGGTATCATTATTTTATATCTTTGACTTTAAAAAAAATGTTTACCTCTTGCAAAAACTAATGTCACCGAAAACTGTGAGTTTCAATACAAACATTTCAAAATAGTCTGACCTGAATATCTTAATTTTTATCTAATAGAGGAAAAAATCTGAAAAGGTTTGTCAATAGATATCCAATTCTAAAACTGGATATAAAGGATAAAATTGTCACTTCAGGATCCAGACAATATTTACCATTGTCCTGGTTGTTGCTGCTGTCACCAAATACTCCATATCTGATGAGAATATTTCTTCCAAGAAAGTGTCAGCAATAACAAGCTTTTTTGGAGAATGTCGTGTGATAAATCCAACGAGTAAAGGAATTGATTGCTCTTCCAAACAACGCACAGTTACCTTTTTACATTGGATAAATCATCAGCATTCAGCACTGCTTTCAAGCTTTCTTGATCTAAAGTCAGCTCCATCAAATTATGGATATACTTAGGAAAAATACAAATTATTTACAACTCATGTCTCGCAGTAAAACAAATTAAAATTTTTTGTTGGCAATAACAAAATTTTCAATTGGTCAAATTCTTATTGCATGCATCAAAGTCAAATGTCATTTTTCTTTTACAGACATTATATATATATATATATATAACAATAACATAAGTTGAATCGAAGTACATAGAGAGTGAAGAAGGTTGATCTATACCTTACGAGATGGTTGATTGTAAGCAGAGATTTCGGAGCCCAAGGCCATCATCTTGTCACGGCCAAGAATTTTAACATGTTTCAACTCGTTACAAACTTCTCATTTGCCTCAAATTCTCAAGCTGAACAACAAATAAACAAGGAGATTCAAAACTGGAGACACATTTTGTCTCGAATACCTCACTTTTTTCCACAGCTACCAATTTTGAGTCGTTGAAGTTTGAGAAGATGAGAGGCTATAGATTTAGGGAACACACATTTCAGATCCCGATAAGAGAGAACTTCAACTGATTGCAGATTTTTAAAACGGGAAGATACAGATGGATGGTTGCCCAATATATGCTTCAATGAGGGTAGATTCCATATCTCTAAATCTCTCAAAGAAAATCCTCTGAAAACATAGTCCCTTCAACTTGAAATATCTCTTCAACTCTAGGACAACACTAATCTCTGAAACCTTTTGTGAACCTTCGACGGGAAAACAACCGATAATTTTAAACAATATCCAATCTTCAATGATTTAGCTTTGAAAATGATTTATCAGCACCAAACCGTTCCTCCCGTAAACACTCTCGTACTTCCATTTTTTTCAAGCTTTGGGAAACTAAAGTGCAATTTATTAAATCATTGCACTCAGAAAAAATCAAGTTTCGATTAAACTGATATAGGCATAGATGTGCATTTCTCATGAAACCAGTTGAGAATACAATAATAACTTTTATGATTATCTCTCAAATCATTTGATGATGATTGATGCAAGTATTATAATTAAAAATTAAAATAATCAAAGGAGCAATGGTGTAAAATAGAGAATTATATTTAGGCACAAAGTTCTTCAACATGGAGTAGTGTACAAGTTTTTGAGAGAAGAAAATTCAAATGGATATCCACAACTGAACCTTCCTAGATTCGAAAGTTCCCCCAATGGAAGATTGTGTAATTTAGAGAACGCAATCTTATGGATGATCTATCTTGATTACGTGCTTTGGATTATTTCTTCCAGTAACTCACAGTTGACAATCTTAAGCTCCCAGAGTTGTACAAGACATTTTGTTGTTGAAGTTGTAAATAAGTACTTCAAGCTGTTGCACTTGTACAACTCCAAGCTTTTTAATTTGGGGAAATGCACCTGCACTCTGAATTTTTGTTCTGGCTTATTGCAAAACCCTGTGAGATATGGTAGATCCTCCAACTTCATAGTGCACAAATAAGGGAACTCTATCACTACTTCATCTCGGATTCCTCCAGGCTGCAGTAAAAAAGTTACGGAATTTCTAAAATTTAAGTGTTGTGAACAAAAATGTTAGAAATGCTGGTGTCTGAAATTTCTATACCTTCTTCACCTATTGATGTGCATTATCTCCTGATATCTCATGTTCGGTCTTTGAAATAATCACTTCAACTCTATCACAACAAGATAGATGAAGTGACTCTAACTTCTGAAATTTTCTATAGATATTTGAGGGAAAAACAATCAACAACTTTGAGCAATGCCCGATGCTCAACGACCATTACTTGGAAAAGGAATCATCAACTGCAAGTAGATCGTCCAATAAATATTTGAAGGTATTCAGATTTGTCACACTCATGGTCTCCATGTTGGAACACGTAACCTGGAATCAGATTAAATGCTTGACAAATATTTCAATCAATCGATGTAGCAACATTTACATGTAAATCATCAAGTGTCCAAATGATTACACTAAATTATCTAAAAACGAGAAAGGTACACAAAATACAATCTAGTAATTACTATTTCATTGTGAAGAAGCAATCGCAACTCCCGTGGGCTGAAAACTTGGAGACAAAGCTGACGATTGTAGGGCAATCTTCAATTTACAATTCTTAGAGCGGGAGAAACTCAATGATATTTTTGATACCGCAGTAATGCTTTGAAGGGAAAATCACACACTAAATGTGTGTATTATATACAAGTAGGGTTTGTTACAATAATTACACAAATAACCTTGATACAAAACTAAGCAAATAATTAATCCAATAATAAATACAATTGTGAACGGGCGAACCTTCTCTTCCCCTTCTCTCTTGCCGGCCCATCTTTGGGAGTCGCCAATTACTAGTGTGGGCAAGAAAAGGTTTGAAAAAGATTTTCTACCACAGGTCTAGAGGGCGGATAGGGGTTACCTGCCACAGCACATACTCGCAGCGGGAGGGAGATCTTGCGTCAGGATCGAGCCAAGAAGCCTAGATATCAAGGTCTAAATACCTCGTATATCGCATCAAAAGATGTTGGGTCGGGTACGATATGTCAAAACATTTGGTTTAAAAGAGACTGGAAAACCCATCGTTTAATAACGAATCGTTTTCATAAATACAGTTTTGGAGTCGCCACTTGGTTCAGCTCACAACCAGGAATCAACAGAGAAATGGGTTCGCGCAAAAATTTTACTCATGACATAGATCCAACATTAACAATGATATACCATAAAATGACTCACATTAATGTGTATACATAGGGTATATTTTATTACATGCTTGTTTTATATAACAATATACCTTGTGTAATTTAAACAGTGTTTAGTTTGGGAAAAGGTAAACAATTAATCATTTGAGGTGCTTTTGGATCATTTGAAAAGTGTCATTAGAAGAAGGGTCTTGGTGAGATTGTCACAATCGGTGCATCAAAAGATCTTGATGAGATTGTCACAGTCGGTGCACGAAAAGCTTTGGTGAAGTTGTCAAAATTGGTGACAAATTTTGTTGACATATTTACACACCATGCCATCACTCATTCCCTATATAAAGGGCAAGAGTTCATCATTTGCAAAAACACACACCACTCCAACAACATAACTCATTTCTCTATTCTAGTGAGTGTTTTGAAATCCATCGTTTTCTAACACTCTCAATAAGAGAGGTTTGAGAATTTTTCGGCTAGCACTGGTCCCGAGTCGAGAGGAGTTCGCACATGTTAACATTGGAGGGCTTCCACTTGAAAGCCTCAACCTTGGCTCATTCTCGGCCTTAGTCTCGGTCTCGGTCTCGCTTCAAGGGGAACTCACACACTTGATGGTGAAAAGCTTGTTCGGCACTTGATAGTGGAAAAGCTTGTTTAGCTACTTGGTGGTGGAAGATCTTGTTTGGGCACTTGGTGATGGGAGAGCTTGTTCGTGCACTTGGTGGTGAAAGGGTTGCTCGTGCACTTGGTGATGGAAGGGTTTGCTCGCACGCTTGGTGAAGGAAGGTTTCCACTCACAAGCCTCAATGCCTACCTCCTCCTCTACCGTCATGCCGTCTCCGATGGAGACTACTAAGTGAATTTTTATTTATATATAATCTCACTTAATTATAAAATCATTGGATGGTTATCAAAGAAACACGGTCCTGTCGAATTCAAGAAAAATTTTAACCGGTATTCCGTTGCGCTCGGTTGATTTTTCGACGATGAATTCCTTCAATAGCAATGTCAATCCCTCCATTTTTGTAGGGTTTGTTTGGGAGCAATGAAATGAAAAATAATAAAGAAAAGGAAATGAAAGGATAGTAAATTAAAAGATGAGAAATGAGAGAAACATAAATTATTGAATAATATTGTGTTTAGGAGGAAAGGATGGTTTAGTGAAGGAAAATAAATGTAAAGTTATTAAAATAACCTGAATAAAATATTAAAATAAGTAGTAGAAGAAGCTGCCAAAAGAAGGATATGTTGGACATAACAAAAGTTTAAAATGTCAAATTTGGAATAAAAACACTTTCTCTTGGGTTCCGGTCAATTTGGGCGGAACAGATTTAAGAGAATAAGTTGTAAGTGAGGGGAACTGAGTTCCCATTGAATCCCGTCACTTTTACCATTCCAATCTTTCCAAAAGCAGGAATTTACTTCCTTTCCTTTACCTTAATACCAGTTCCTTTCATCCAATATATGTTGCAAATTTGAAAGAATACATATTCGCTATTTTCAATTGGGAATGTCATATATCCACGCAGTCTTTTCAGATCCACTAGCCACATATTATTTGATTTTACTAAGAAAATGTATGTGGTAGTCATATATATGGTGGAAGTTAGACTAAATATTGGAGGACAATTTCGAATTGTAAATAATGTACTATTTTAATTCTTGATTGTTCCAATAATGAAGCAAAGAGAAAAATTTAAACGAAACATGAATAGGTACATATTTCATTCCATCCTACAAATAACAATTCATATTCTTAGAATGTTTATTCTCTCTTTCAAACATAGCCTTACTTTTAGGTGGTTCAGGTTCATTCATGAATGTAAAGCCGTCATAGACCTAATACACCACATTTATCTAGTTTAAGTAAATTGGTTAGCATATCTTAACAGGAGATCATTCTCATTAAGACATATTATAATTAGATGTTTCATGTCAATGCCACTTGTACAAATACTTCTTCCAACATTTATTTTCATGAATTATAAATCGTATCTTGGCCACCTAATTTATCTAGGTTCTTATACTTGTAATCACCCTTATAACATTTTCCAAAGAGAAATGTGAAGAGAATGATCCAAAATATAATAACGGTTAACTAGCATTGAATAGACAAATTCTTATGCATTCTATCATTTGTTCATTACAAATCTTATCTTATTTTAGTGGAATCTCCTATATACAAACTTTTTGAAATAAAATATATAATCCGGGAATATGATGGGAGAATACTATAAATGCAATACCCTTTGGACACACTATATTAGATAATTATTTATGCTCTCTCATAAACTTACAAGCTAATTAATATCAAATCAAATCTCTAACTAGTCGATAAAATTGAATTTTGAAAGCACAAAAATGGGAGTTATCACATCATTATTGTTTAAGATGACGAGAAAAAGTCCCAGCTCACAAGTTTGCTTCTTCCAAACCCAAATTCAGTCAAATGCTTCCCGCTTCCTGCATAAATACCACAAATTACAAGTCCAAAGCCTGAACAATTTTCTAAACAGACTCTAAACTAGGAAAAATAAACTGATTTTAAAACCCGAAACAGCATCAACATAAGCTATAGAGCAACACATCTTCAGTTGACATCAACTACTTAGAAACACAATTAATCCCCAGCAAAAGTTAGACATAACAGAAACTTGGAAATCCAATGAGACATGTTTCAAGTTCACCGACTACAATGGACAACCCGTTGTGCATTTTCCATTCACAATTTCAAACCCGAGCCCTCTTTCCACTGCATCCAGGGCACTTGTACTGCTTGATGTGCTCCGCTTTTGCAGGTGTGATCTTAACACATTTGCCATGGAACCATTTCTCACAAATGTCACAGCAAATCCAGAACTCATCGGCTCCATAGCTCTCCCCGCAGGCCCCACATGTGGCCCCTTGTTCATCGTCTTCCTCTTCTTCTTCACCGCTCTCATCGTCCTCCTTTGATGGGGCCGACATTTTTACTGGCTTGGTATGAGATTCCGAGAGGCGAGATTGCTTGAAAAACAGAGAAAAAAATAGATTACATCTTGGCTGAACCCATCAGGACCCCCCTAACTTGTCTACTTTTTTGTCC
>CAOJBJ011318094.1:0-11537 GCA_948291685.1 Euphorbia celastroides | reverse complement strand
TATTATGATTTGAATGGAAAAAATGCTAAAATTTATAATTTGGTATAGGAATGTATGAATGAACTTATGGTGCATTGTTGTTTGAATGAATATTTACTTACATATGTTTAAATTTATAAATTAATTATCTAAATATTCTTTGGATTCTTTGGAAAAAATTTTATGAATTCGCCACTGACTATTGCTCATATCATATCAATAATATAATGATATATTTTAAGTGCATATGTAAAAATGAAATGTGTTATTAATTTTTTGCTTATTTGCTGGTTTGTTATACTGTAAAGGCAAAATGTGTAGTGGAGAAAAAATCAGAAAAATAAAATTATTGAAAAATCAAATCAATTAAAAGTTGACACGTGATATTGAAGGAGTAAATTGGTGTGTTTTTACCAAGTTGAGGAGACAAAGTAGAACATTTCTAAGTCAAGGATGCCAACTACAAATTCGTATCAAGTTCGAAACCAGTTTTATGAATTATTCCTAATGTAAATGCCATTTCTAGATTTTTCTCTGTATTTAAATTTGAAAGTAGAAAATTTCAAAAAATTATGCAAGAAGGAAAGAACATTACAAGATATTTTTCAATAGAAAAATGCTAAGAACACATAAATAAAAAGATAAGGGACCGGCAATGTAATTAACCACAGTTCCCAAAACAGGCAAAACTGCGTAAAGCCAAAAGAGATTCGTCCTCGTCTCCTAGTCGCTCGAAATCGCCATGGAAACTCTAAGCTCATCTCCTGCAATCGTCTCTTCTTCCTCTTCTCCCCTCTCTCTCTTTTCCCCTAAGCGCGTGGATTCTCCTGTTAGATTCCTCCGATTTCACGCTTCATCCAAAAGTAAGTTGATTCCTTTTCCTCTCGCTTACTCTGATTTATTCGATTTTATCTGCTGAACTTTCTCTTGATATCGATGCAGAGAACAAAAATGATTTTGGTCTTCGATCTGACACCAATAACTGTACAATCGTCCCCTTCTTCAACAATCAGACCCTCTCTAAGGTGAATTTCAGTTAATTTCTTATTTGTTGCAGATTGAGCGTTTTTTTGATGTTTTGTTGTTGATTTTATGGCGATTAGGATGCTAGAGCTCACACCAGAACTAAGGCTAACTGCAATACCTCTCTTAAGCTTCCTTCTGGTCTGCTTTCCCTCTCTTTTTGTTTTCGTTTGGTTTTCTATTTAGTTACTCAAGTTAAGCAGCTTTACAGATTTGTTCTGATTTTATTTCCTCAGATCTTCCTTCTGGACTTGGATCAAAGTTTTACATAATTGGGTTTTCTATGGGCGGTACGCTCACTTGGAGCTTCCTTAAATACATTCCTCACGGGTATATTTTACTCAGCCATATGAACTTCTTACTTATTGTTTTGTCTAAATGCCTTCTAACATGAAAGAAATTTTTTCTATTTGTGAGTTTAATTATCAATTTTGATTAAGAAAAGAGATAGAACTTGAACTAGATTACGGAAAGTAAACATTCCCAATTAAGTTGGCATTTCATCGAAACAAAAACCAACAAGATGGAGAAATATCATTAAAATATCCTCAAACTGAGATTATAACAAATTACAACAATAAAAATTTGGGATTGTTATAAATATCAGAAATTGTAGCCGAAACAAAAAGTTTATGTCAAAAGAAATGAAACCAAGTAGAATGCATGCATCTGAACAAAACGTCTTCAGATTTAAAGGTTATGTTGAACTTTTGTAAGTTTGGTGTGAATAAATGGACGTTTACATCGGGCTGAATCCAACTACAGGGAGCTTCAATGTATCAGGCCAAAATTTTAATTATTTTAATATTTATTGTTTTTTTAAGAATATTTATTGTTATTGATAAATATTTTTGTATTATATAAATCACATTTTCAATAGTGTGAGATTTTAATATATGTAAAAAATAAATATAAAAATTTCCTGAGCTCATAGAAACGACACTTCGGTATTTGGTTCAGTTTGTTTGTTTTCTCAATTAGTACATCGTAAGTATTAGCTTCATTAGGGCAAAGGCATCGTCGTTATGCTTATATCTTGGAAGCATGAAGAGAAAAAAAGCAACATATGAATCTGCACAACCAACAAAACGAAGAAAATTAGAGTTAATTAAAGCCATTACTTTCTGAAAACTCCCCACAAACTTTCAATAATATCTTGACTTTTAGGCGTTTCCACGGTAGAAATAATATAATTTTTTGTTCGCATAACTAAACCTATTATACCAAAGGGGCGCAGCTCAGTTGGTACATCTCTCAATGTGGAGGTGGGAGATCTTGGGTTCGAAACCCAGCCTCTTCAAGGATTTGATAAATATTAAAAAATAACTCAACCTATTACATATCGTAATTCACACTCTTTCAATCCATATTTAGCAGCTTAACCAATTAATATTTATTACTGATACAAATGCAGACAAACATGGTGGACCCATTAAGCCCTAACAGCTATGTTGAAATTAGTATAAATAGCGGCCACAACCCTAAATCTTAGTCCGTTCATCTTCAATTGAGCTAATTACAATTTAATTTAGATATACAAATGGGTTTCTCAAAGATTTTTGTTGTACTTGTTGCTGCTGTCGTTGTTTTGATCTGCTCAGAAATTTCTGCTGGTCGTGAACTCGGTGAAATAACTACTTATGACACAGGTAACTAGCACTAATCAACTAGAATTTAGAGTTATTGATTTCAATAGAAGAATTGAGTAATCAGCCTTTACTTTTTTATAGAAAAATAAAATGATAAATTGAATCATACATGATATTTCAAACCACTTGATTGCAGCTGGCTACGGCTCAGGAGGGTGGTATGGTAACAAAGGGCAAGGCTATGGAGGCTCATCAGGTGACTACGAAGGATCATCAGGTGGATACAAAGGAAATGATGGATCATCAGGTGGAAACAAAGGTCAATATGGAGGATCATCAAACAAAGGGAAAGATTATGAAGGATCATCGAGTGGAAACAAAGGTCAGGGCTACGAGGGGTCATCAGGTGGAAACAAAGGAAAAGACTATGAAGGATTGTCGGGAGGAAACAAAGGTCAAGGCTACGAGGGGTACTCAAGTGGAAACAAAGGGAAAGATTATGAAGGATCATCGGGTGGAAACAAAGGGCACTATGGAGGATCCTCAAGTGGCTACAAGGGGCAAGGATATGAAGGATCGTCAGGTGGAAACAAAGGGAAAGACTACGAAGGATCGTCAAGTGGAAACAAAGGGCAATATGGAGGATCTTCAAGTGGCAAAAAAGGTCAAGGATATGAAAGATACTCAAGTGGAAACAAAGGGAAAGACTATGAAGGGTCATCAGGTGGAAACAAAGGGCATTATGGAAACAAAGGAAAAGGCTACGAAGGATCGTCAGGTGGAAACAAAGGGAAAGACTATGAAGGGTCATCAGGTGGAAACAAAGGGCAATATGGAGGATCGTCAGGTGGCAAAAAAGGGCAAGGATATGGAGGATCATCGGGTGGCAACAAAGGGCAAGGATATGGAGGATCATCAGGGTGGCAACAAAGGGCAAGGATATGGAGGATCTTCAAGTGAGAACTGCGGATCGTCTAGTGGCAACAAAGGGCAAAGCTATAAAGGATCATCAGGTGGGAACAAAGGCTACTATGGATCATCAAATGGCAATAAGGGATATGGCTATGAATATGATGGAGGCCATGGAAAGAACAACTAGATCTTTAATCAACCCGCTTTTCTTAAAGATTTTATGATGTAATAATATACTGCATCCAGTATTTTCTTTACAAAATAAGACATCTTAATTATGGGTAAATCATACCCAACCATAATAAACTTTTGCTTGTTAATGTCCATAGATTCCGTATATAAAGTGGAATGCATACAATCCCATACATTCAAAATGGTTGACTATGTTGAGCTCAAAAGGTCTAAAAGGTAGACACAACACTCAACCAAAGATACAACCCAACCAACAACTGTAATGTAAGAACTAAAAAAATGCTTAGGACTAGTTTGATATTACTTTTCCAAGTTGTTGTCTTTTTCAAAAACTTCATTTTTAAACTTTCTATAAGCTAGGGGTTTTAATTTTTGAAAGTAGTTTTATTAATATTAAGGATCAAAATGTATTATCCATATCCAAAAGATGTTACTATAAGAAATTTGTGAGTTAACTTTTAAGGACATATGGGACAACAAGCCTAAAATTTTGTTTTTGTGTTCCATGATCACAATTGTGGTGTGATGATAATTTTACGTAATCCTTCCTGCTAGAAATCTCTCCCCTTGCTAGAGTTGCTCTCATATATGAATTTGAGTTTTTCCCAGCCCGTAGAAGACAATGGCCCCAGATGAAGGCCGCCTTAATTCCCTTATCTATTTCTGTTTACTCTATCTATCTTGAGTGGGGATTCAAGCTAGTTGAACCGAGACGGAACCTACCTAAACCTGTCTTAGCTTGAATATAAAAATGATTAATCATTGAGCTTGGAATTTAATTAGTTCGGCTAGAGTTCATGAACAATTAATGGAAATGACTGGGCTTATCAGTTAAAAGTCATGCCTTGGCCAACTCTACTTCGCTTCTCCTTCTTCTTTTCTATTTATCTCTGTAAAAGCAATCTCCATTTTTTCCAGCGAGGCTTGGCGGGGGATAGCACAGTATTAGTTTGGGAGTTGCGGCGGTTTACCAGCCGATGAGACTCGTATCAGAATATTCGTGTGATTTCATAGGGCCTTTTTCTAGTGTGCACAAGATGAAAATATAAATAAATTTGAAAGACAGTTTTTACTTTTTAGTATGAAGTGTGAGCCTTGCTACATGAATTATTTTTACGTTTCTTTTTTTTAATATTAGTAAATCCTTGAAGAGGCTGGGTGAATTATTTTTACTTTAATTCGGTCTTTTACCTGAACTTTTTCATAAATAATTGGTTATGGTATCATTTAATTTTTTTTCTCATGATTACATAATTAGTGTTTACGTTATAGGGCCCCGATATATCGTCTAGGGCCTCATAAATGTTAGGAGCGGACCAGACAAGTAATACCACCAAGCCAGTGAATTGTTTGGTTTCATGGATTCGGGTACACAGTCACCCATAGGGCCATAGCTATGAATGCTCTCAGCAATTTGAATTGGAATAAAAAGTAAAGTGGAAGCTTCGTTTAGGGCATAATCACCTCAATTAATAAAATCGAGTATATTTTATTTGATTAGTTTTCCAAACTCGAAATACAATCTCAAAGTAGAATTTTTCCGGTAACAATTTCTTCTCTTCTTACTCTTTATTATTAGATATCAGGTTTCAATTGCTTTTTGCTATTTCTGTTTGAATTTTCAGAACCACGCATAACAATTAAGGCTTTTTTTTTCATGCTTCCTGTTTTTCTTTTGCTGATAATCAATTTCTGATTTCTCAGTATTCACAAATAATCATGAAAAGACGAAGGATTTCTAGAATTATAGACTCCAATTCGGAGAGAGCAAGAAACAAAAACGGGAAACAAGTTCAGTGTTCGGGTCCTTCGTTTTCTGATCTCCCCAAGGATATAATGAGAAACATCTTTTTGATGCTCTCTGTTAAGATTATTTTAGTGTGCAAATCTGTTTGCAAGACTTGGCGTGATCTGATTTTAGACTCGAAATTCGCACACCTTCATTTTGATCAACACTGTGATGAGGTTTATCCTCTGATTCATGCCTCGGATACTAAATCCCTATCCGAAATGCTTTATCTTTCCCAGCCAAATAACGTTGATTTCGAGCAAAAACTCGACATGTGTGATCATACTTACTCTAGTCCCGGATGTATCTGTAATGTTAAGGTTGCACTTGACACAAAATTTGTGCTTCTGCCATGCAACAATGATTTGTTGATTGAAAATGAAAATGGGTATCGTGTGGTTAATTCATGCAACGGGTTTCTTTGCTTGTCACACCGAAGTGATGGCCATTCTGTTATTATATGTAATCCCGTTACAGGCGAATTTATTAATCTTCCAAGGCCCAACAAGGTTAATCTCCCTGCTGATGTTAGCTATGCTTTTGGTTTTAGTCATGTGGCTAACCAATATAAGGTGGTAAGAATAATAATTTTGTTTGACCGCTCTTTCCGAAAGGTGACATGGAGTGATCAAGTGACCGTTACAGTTTGGTTTGGAATCATGGAGAGATATTGAAAGTAAGCCCCAACACTTCATGTACGGGCATCCAACTTATTTGAATGGATTTCTTTATTGGTTGTGCGGTTCAAAACCATTACCTTCAATTTCTTTTGATGTTCAGAATGAAAGTTTCGGGAACTTTGTCGTTTGGGCATTACAAGTACGCAGCAATCAATATGGGAGTATTAGGGGGAGAGCTATGCATAACTTGTTTTACAGAGTTCGGGAACTTTGTCGTTTGGGCATTGAAAGGTTCTGGTGTCGACAAATTGTGGACCGAAGTTTTCTCCATTGACATGTTTTCTTGTGGAAGACAAATATTTTATGACTCAGTTATTCCCATCAAGTATCTTAACGATGGGTCACTGTTGATGTCTTACTCCCATGGGAATGCTTTAGTACATGTCGATCGCAGAAAATGCAGATTTAGATTTTTAAAGATCCGTGGGATGGAATCAAAAGTCAAAACAGTAGTTGCTCATATTCCGAACCTTATTTCCCTCAAGCATTCTCTACCAGAGCATAATGCGAATGTGCTTAATTTTCGGTCAAGGTATGCTATTTTTATAACGCTAGAGACGATCTTGAATTTCGATTTAAAATATATGATATTCTACAATGATAATGTTAGATAAACAATCTGTAATTTCGACCGAAAGTAATTGAACATATTGCAAAAGAGATAAAAGAGAGGACTAGAAAACGCTCCATCTTTTTTGTTGTTGCATGTCTAACCATTTTCGAAATATATTGATAGGTGTGAAGAGTCGAAGTTGCACAAACCGGCAGGAGATCTCTATATAGTCGAAGAAGAATTTCCTCCTTACTCGACAGAGCAGTGATGCTAACTTATAAGGTGGAAGAGTTTTTCTTCTCTTTTTTTACCAATTTAGCACATTGGAGTTGATGTTAGGCTTTTCATTTTGAATTCAGTACTAGATGGAACTATCGTGATTCATATTTTTTCTGTATTTTCATCAAACAAAATTGAAATTTTACGTTACCAGTCATTGACTAGAATGCACTACATACACGTCGGAATATTCTATTTTCGTGAATCAAGTTTAAGAGTGAATTAGGAAAGGCTTACTATACTTACCAAAAAGTCATACCTGCAGGTTCAATTTTTGGTCTTACTTAACCGAAACATTAATTATGATTAGTTTTTTCCAGGCATCGGCAATATTCCACAATTAATTGGAAGCTCAAAAAGAAAACAAGCAGCATACTAATCCGGATAAAGTACGAAATTCAACAAATTTCTTGCTAAATGTTAGCTATAAAGTCTTCACAAACTGTCAAGAACTTGTCTCTTAGGCTTTTTAAGGTAGGAAATTTCTGGTGTGTGATTGTTTATTTCAGCGTATAAATAAATATTTATTGTAGCAATGTACACCAAACAATTAGACCATATTTATCATATATATCGTAATGAAGTCAATTAGTCCAAATAAGGCAGCTTATGGAGGAAACATGTATGAATGATGCAAAGCAAACAGAACTGGTGGAGCCGTTGATTCAAAGTTTTTCTTTAGAAAAATGTTATAAATAGAGGAAGACCCAGAATTTCAATTTTCATCATCTCAGAAGCATTTGAGAAAATCGCAAGTTGATTTTGTAGAAAGTAGTTAACAAAATGGGTTTGTTAAAGTTTTTCATTGCTCTTGTTGGTGGTGTTGTTCTTTTGATCAGCTCAGAAATCCCAGCATCTCGTGGACTTGCTGAGACCTCTGTTCAGACAGGTAAAATATGATCGTGTGAAAGCTATTTTTCTAGGTTACTACATCTGAAATTTGTTACTTTCTACCAAATGCTCTCTTAGTTAAATGTTTAATCGTCCTTCTTACCCTTCATTTTGGCGAAGTGCATTAGTTTGACCTTGAGTATTAAGCTTCCAGTTCGAGAGAGAAAATAATGTTTGAAAATAAAAAAAATATCCAAATTTGATGTGTAGCATCTGTGTGGTAATTTGGTGCATTTTTGTCAAATTGAGGTTGCGTTAAATGTGTTACAATATTTTTGTGTAGTTGTGGTATGATAGATTGGTTAACTAAAACATAAAATGAATTACAGATGGAAATGGAAACAAGGGGCAAGGCCAATATGGAGGAAATGGGAACAAGGGGGATGACAATGGCTATGGATATGGCTATGGTGGGGGATCATATGGCAAAGGGGAAGGCTATGGATCATACGGCTACGACGGATCCTATGGAAAAGGGCAAGGCTATGGCTATGGTGGATCGTACGGTCAAGTACAAGGCTTTGGTTTTGGTGGAGAAGGGCCGGGTTACGGCTATGGGGGATCGTACGGCAAAGGACAAGGCTTCGAGTTTGGAGGATCATATGGCAATGGCTATGGTGGCGGCTATGGAAAGAATGGTTGAATATCACTTTGTGGGTTGTAATAAGTACTAGTGTTGTTTGCAAATAAGATATTATGGTCTCGTTGATGTATTTCCGTTAGGTGTGCTATGTTTATCTAGTAATTTCATATATATGTAAGATTGTATTTTATCCAAGGAGTGTGAAAATAAATATTTAATAAATTTGACAATTAATTAAATAGTTTGTCAAGTACTTATTTTTATTATCCACTTGATTTCGCATTGAATCTTCCTAAAGCGCGCATCTAGCTATGGTCGGTGGATCCTCTTAATAGTTCAAGTACTTTGACTTGCACAATAAAGAAACTATACTAAACCAGAAGATATAACGTGTCAAATATGCCCACCATTTGTCGATTGTTTTGTTTTCACCCGAAGAAAAATTTTGTTCAAATTCTAATTTTGTTCAGAGCATGTCAACGAACAAAGGATGAATTAAAAACTTAGCATTAGCAAACTATCTAGTGCTGCACTCTCCAACAAGTCTAATGGTTGTAGCAATTTAAAGGGGGACAAACTCCAATGGACACAATCAAAGGACTTCTAAATTTCGGTCGATGTTCTTTAAATAGCAAGGCACATTAGGCACACATAAGGTGTCTTTGGCCTCCTCTGATTAAGAAGACTAGGCAAAACAGTAAAAGAACTAACGAGTTTATGAAATTTAAGATTGTCATTCATTGGTTGATAGTTGTGTATTAATATCCATATACATATACATATACATATACTAATGACATATCAAACATAAATTGCAGATGTTTGTGAGTTGAGTCCCGATACCTTGAAAGGATGCTCACGCAGTCCTCTGAACTTCTGCAACAAATGGAATAGCCTCTGCTGCAGCCATTGCATTCCTTGTTAGTTTTCTCATCATCAAGGTTTGACCTTTATACAAATATGATTATCCCCTGATTATGGAAATATGCACTGTTAAAAGAAAATAATAATATCTTCCTTTAGCTAATCGGCTTCTTGCTTTTCCTGCTACAAATCGATGAACTAGATTGTCATTGCAAGATACCGATTCCAAGCTGTGAAGAACATAAGAGCCACTCGTAATGCAAAGCACTAATGTTCTCAATAGAGTAGCAGAATTGACCATTCCACCCAAGTTAGCAGGTATCAACCAAATCCCTGCACCATAGGAGAACATTCAGCATCCAATTTTTTAGAGAAATTTATGCAATCAACACAAACAGAATTGACCATTCCACCCAAGTTAGCAGGTATCAACCAAATCCCTGCACCATAGGAGAACATTCAGCATCCAATTTTTTAGAGAAATTTATGCAATCAACACAAACAGAAAAGCCCTAATACTTACCCCTCGACAACTGCCCGCCTTTTTGCAGGCATTATCTCTGCATGCTATATATATATTCCTCCAGCAAGGGTCAGAAAAGAAGCACTGCTTTTAGTGAGATCAAAATCTAAGACAAGTTTCCAGTTTTCATGTGAAAGATCAAGCTCTTTACAGTTGCAAAAATTTCCTCTGTTCTCGTGTGAGAATAATCACCTGCAACAAAAGCATGAGTTTCACCCTTTTCCTCAATCCAACTGCATCCTGGGCTCTTTTGCAATCCCCTTTCTTCCATTTCACGTCGAATTCGTGCAAGGTCGGTCCATCTCTTTGCATAAGCATACAGGTTAGCCAACATTACATAATTCGCACTATTCTCTGGTTCCAACTGTATTAGCCTCTCTGCTGCAATTTCCCCTAGCTCAACACTATTGTGAATAACACAGCCCCCTAGAAAAGCACTCCACAAAACTGAATCAGGTTCCATTGGCATCTTTTCTATCAGTTCATATGCTTCATTAAGCTTCCCTGAACGGCTAAGAAGATCAACCATTGCCGTATAGTGCTTTAATCCAGGTTTCACACCATAACATTCCATCATACTGAAAATCTCTAGCCCTGTCTCCAGAGATCCAGCATGAACACACGAAGAAAGAACCGATAGAAATGTCACATGGTCTGGTTTAAACCCAGTTCCCAACATTTTCCAAAACAAAGCAATTCCTCCTTCCCCAAGTCCATGCATTGCATATGCTGTAAGCATGGCATTGTGGCACACCAAATTATGGTTCGATATTCTGTTATAGGCCGAGAGAGCGTATTTTATACTCCCGCATTTTTAATACATATCAACAAGAGCTGCTCCTATATGAACATCAGTCATAATGACACCTAATTGAGTGTGCATGAAGCTGCTTCCCTGGCTCAAGAGTGGCTAACCTTGAGCAGGCAGGTAGAATAATTCCAACAGTATAAATGTCAGGTTTCACATTTGCAGACTGCATTTCACTGAACAATTCGATGGCTAAGTCTAAGAGGCCATTTTCCACATAACCAGCCAAAATGCCATTCCATGTATATGTATTTGGCTCAAAACCTTCTTCTCTCATCTTGTGAAGCAGAGTTTCAACGTTTTGAGTCTGATTACTGCGAGCATAGCCAGATATCAGAACATTCCAGGTTGGTGTGTCCTTGTCAATCACCTCATTGAATGCCATTTGAGCGGAATTCATATCCAGGCATTTTGAGTACATCTCTACTAAAGCTCCACCAACAAATGTATCGGATTGCAAGCCCTTAGCAATGGCATAGCCATGTATCTCCTTTCCTAGTTTAATTGAAGGCAAATCAGCACACACAGTCAAGATACTACCCAAAGTGAAAGAATCGGGTTCGAGTCCTTCGTGTAGTAGTTCTCGAAACAAATTTAAAGCTTCATTAAACATGAAGTTACCCACATATCCAGAAATCATTGAGTTCCATGAAATCAAATCTCGTTCTACCCCTAAAATCTCCATTTGATTAAAGAATTCCCTTGCGTTGAACACATCTCCACTTTCACAATAACCAACAATCATTGAATTACATGAAACTCCATTTTTTAGTGAAAACCTTGAAAATATCTTAACCGCATTATCCATATGACCACACCTGCGATACACATCAAGTAATCCATTCACAACAAAAGGGTTAGACATAAATCCA
>CAOJBJ011317868.1:0-10500 GCA_948291685.1 Euphorbia celastroides | reverse complement strand
TTTGCTCCCCCTCCTCGAGTTTTTCGCTCCCCCTTACCGTGTCATTGCTCCCCCACCAGCTCCGGAAAATTTCATGAACACTAGTCTTTTGCCCCACTCGTCGGAAAATTTCTTCCATTTTTTCCGGTCACAATGAGTTTCTAACCTAAATGAAGAAGATGATGAGAATTTTCCTTTTAATTTTAGGAAAGTGGGTCCTACCAAAAAAAAGTAAATACATAAAAGAAGGAAAGAATGTGGGTCCTCCAAAATAATATAATTATTGCTTTCAAACCAACCTTTTTACTCGTTTTTTACAAATTATATAATCATCAATTACAAACTTTTTTTACGCACTAATTTTCTATCTAATTAGTTGGCCTCATTCACTTATTTTTCTAACTTCTTTATTTTACTTTGTTATTAGACTATTATAGAAGTTAGAAAATTAGAAAATTATGAAATTAGGATTGAGGGTATTACGAAACTGGAACGTTAATTAAACAGGTAATTAGAGAATTTCTGTTAAAGGAATTAGGTATTTTAATCGTATCCATGTCTTTACATTTGTTTTTATGGATAATGGATTGGTGGATACTTTTTGGAGGTTTAAACTAATTATTAAACTAGAACTATGAAATTTGAAAATTAGGAAATCGTAAAATTGTGTGGAATTAGAGAATTAGTGGATTATATTCATGTTAAAGATCTAGATATTTTAACTTTACTATAAAAACAAGCAAATGATTTTAGGGAATCAAACTTTAGCTGGAATAGAACTATGGGAATCTTGGAGAATTTGAATGAGTATTAATGATTTTTTTCTATAATTGTTCTTATGTTCAATTCTTTTTCCTAGCTCCGTCACTGCCCCCACTGCCGGCGATGAGATTTTGTAAGAGGGGGCACTGGTTTTGCCGGCGGAAAACTTAGAGAAAGAAGAAGGGGCATTGAAAATAAGGAAATTGGTTATTTCAATTGATTGAATGAATTGAATAGTTATTTAGTAACAATTTATATGTTGGTCGGAAAATTTGATCGGAATTTTTCGCTGGCGGTAAAGAGTGGCCGGCCGGACTGTCGCTCCCCCTTCTCCAAATTCCTTGATCCGCCACTGTGTAAGAGTAAATAAAATAATAATCAGAGTGTTAGATAGAAGTAAAAAAAATAATATTATTATAGTTTGGTGTAATATTTGGAGTGAATGGTTGGAGATTATGACACTATAACAACACTAGTATAAAGTAAGTAGTGTGAAATTGGTGTTGTAGAGTTGGAAATGCGGTACACATGCTAATAAATAATAACATTATGAAATATATTCAGCGGCATTTGAATATGGTTCTCCTCTTAACATATTTTGTGTGTTACAAATTATTCAACTAAACCTTGTAAGTCATGTAATCTTCATCATATCTATTTGTAAACAAGCTAAACTTTAGTTATATGAAACTAATTTTATAGTGGTCACTAATGCTATTGTATAAGGATTCAATACCATCACATTATAAACTGCTATGCAATTATGCGGTCTAATAACATGTTTATAAAATTGGACCATTGCTTTGACTTGTAATAAAGATAAAACCAAAAAAAAAACAACCACCATATCAATTAAACAGTTTGTTAACTCGATTAGAGTAACGAAAAAATAAATGCACGACTATATAAGTTAATAATATATATTTTGTAACAGACGGATCTCATGGGATCATACCTTTTAGGACCCATTTTAAGCGGAAAATTATTACGGCTAATTTGGTATTATTTGCCTACCGATTTGGTGAAATCTGGACTGCTTTGAATAATTAGTAACACCTACAAGATGCTATCCTGATATTTTCTTACATTATATCATTTCATTTATAGTACCTATAACTTATTGTTGTCCTTTAAGAAAGTCGCTAATGTATCTTGAATTTGAGGAAGAGGGAGCTATTGTACCTCTTTTTTCATTTTTCATAGTCTTCCTTTTAGCTATATTGTGTTTTTATACTTTCTGTTTCTATTTGTATGAATAATATGCATCATATATTTTTACCCAAATGTATAGGAAGCCCCCTCAAGTTAGTTAAAAAATCATCTATCATTTTAACTTTTTAAGTGCAACACATAACTCTCTAAATTTAATAAATATGTACAACATAACTCTATTTTGATGACGTGTCAACTGATGTGGAATTTGGTATATTGACCAAATTTAAAATCAAAATTAAAAATAACAAAACTAAGACATCACTTATAATCAAAACGAAGTTGTAATGAAGGTGAGTGCCCTCTGTGAGCATCAGATTTTTATATAGGGCTTATGATGAACCGATATTCGATATCGACTTCCTTGGATCCCATTTCTTATGATTATAAGGTTTAAAGTCAAGATTGAACTCAAAATGCACGAACTGCTGACAATTCGCGAACCGAGGAATCAAGAGAGAGAGAAAATCACGCGTCGTTCAATACAATTTCACATTACACATCCATTTCCCTCAAATTACTCCATTTCATTTCATACATACCTCCATGGTTGGTTTAGAGCCTTTTGATTGCAAAAGAAGAGCCAAAATGTAAAAATTACCAAAATTGTTTAACCTCGAGGGTCCTAAAAGATCGAATCTTTTCTTGACTAAGCTAACATCAAATTTTACAACCAAACCCTCAAACATATTCTCTTACACATCAATTTTGCATTCAAGACTAATTTGGGTGGAATCGTGCTTAAATCAGACCTCGACAGTCCCACGAACAGCCCCCGAAGGAGCTATTGGGGGTGGTAGGTGTGGCTACCCACACTTACCACGGCTAGGTGTGGCCAGCCACGCTTAGCAGCCCCTGGTGGCTTGATTCTCAAGGCACCGACCCCAATTCTTCCCGCATTGGTTCTAAGCCAGTTTGCTGCAATCCTAAACTACTTTAAATCCTTCTAAATCCTATAAATACCCCCCTCATTCTCAAAATTCGGGTCCCAACTCTCAAGCAAGAAATCTCCGACGAATTGCTCTCTCTTTCTCTTGCTTTCACATTCTTCCTCTTTAGTGTCCTCTTCAACTTCCAGCCCTTAGTTTCGACCAAAAACCCTCCCAATCATCATCTAAACACTCAAAACAACCATAAACACTAAACCCTAACCACCAGAGCCGAAATCCCTCAATCCTCAACCCAAAAAACACCCGAAATCCTTACTTTTTTACCATTCCTTTGAACCCGAAGAACGTTCTCATAAGTTCTTCGTCTTGGTGTCAACCTAGTTGGGATCAAGAGTACTCTTCCCAACAAATCGAAACTCTAAATTCAAAACCCACAAAACCCTAGCCGAAATCTATACTCAAAGACCCGAAAAACCCACTTTTTCAGTCTTTCACTCTTCATCAAAATCAACTCTAGAAACAAGTCTAGTTTGGGACTAGAACTTCTTTTAGATGAAATTCACTCACATCAGTGGACTCTTAGGAACAGTTCATTGCTTGGAGCGGTTCTAGTTCAGCCCTACATCAATCTTGATCAACAAAAGCTTGGATTCGAGGTTGGTAACATGAGGCCTTGAATTCTGTAAAAATCCATGCCTTCACATGTTGTTGTTCTATAATATTGATTTGCCATGTTTTTCTATGTTTTTTCATGATTTTTTGTGAATTTTCATGCTTTTCGAGAAATTACCATATACAATCAATAAATCAATATACCATTCTAAATCACATTCCATATTTGACATGTTTTAGGTTTTGACTTTTTTTTTTAGTTTTGAATCCAGTATCATTTTTCTCATATTTTTCCTTTAAAATAAACTCAATTCATTTTCTAAAAAATCTTGAATCGCCTCAATCGGATTTGTATTTAAAAATATAAAATTCCGTGAATTTGACCAAAAATCTGTCTTGTTTTCTAGAATTTTGGGACTGTTTTGAAGTGACGCTATTTTTCTGTAAATCAAACTTGTTTTCAACCAATTTTACTGTAAACTAGACTTAATAAAGATCATATCTGAAAATTTTAAGCTCAATTGGACTTCGGGAAGATTTTCAAATAATTATTTTTGCTTAAAATAACGTTTCTAGACAACTCTGTAATCGAACATGGTTTTCACTAACATTTCGAAACCTTTTGAGTCTAAAACTTTTACTGAAATTTTATAACATGTTAATTGAGTCGTGTACCGAATTTCAGATCATTTCGAGTTCATTTGATATTTTTCCAAAATCATTTTCTCCAAAAGAGTGAATCTGCCTTGTTTGCAAAATTTATCCTTTTTAGTGTTTTTTCCAAAATTAAATTGTTTCTTGCTGTGTAAAATAAGTAAAACATGTAAAAACTATCTCTTTAACCTTTTCTAATATGTAAATAAATAATATTTCTAACTTAAGAAGTTCCCCTTTTAAGATTAGAATTTAATTGCATGAAATAGGAAGTTATACATTGCTTTTATTTTTCTTTCAGAAGTGTTATAGAATTAAGGCCTAATACCCTATTTGAGTCCTCAACTATTCCACAGATTTCAGTTCATGACTCAAACTTTGCAAGTCACTAGTTTATACCCTCAACTATGAAAAAGTGGTGCAGTTGAGGCTTAAAAACCAGTTAACCAGTTGCAACACGCGCGTGTAGTTCAATTTCTTGCCACCTCATCCATTTGACTATTCAAACCCACTAAACACCTGACATGTGGCATGACACCTTTTTTAACAAAATAAAAATATTAAAAAATTAAATCCCCACCTCCCCAAACCACGACAACATTCTTCCTCTCCTTTTCTTTTTCTTTCTTCCTCCATTAACGCAGCCCCACCCCCAACTCAATCTGCCACCACTCATCTGACTAACTCCTCTGCTCCTTCTCCAATCTCGACACCGAGGTAATCTCAATTTCTCCCTCAATTGTTGTTGGTCAATTTTTTCAATTTTGTCCTGATCCCGACGAAATATTTGGGGAGTTTCAGGAGGTCTAGTGGCAAAGACGGTTCTGGTCGCCGGATTTGAGACAGGGGGGCGGCAGCGGCGGTGGGGGTGACACTGTGGGAGAAATAAGGGCTAGGGTTTCGGTTTTGGGCAACCGGCTTCTGGAGCAGCGTTTGGGGAGAGCGAAGGAACGAAGGCAGCTTTTCTGGCGAGTCTTAGTCCTAACATGTCAGGTGTTTAGTGGATTTGAATAGTCAAACGGATGAGGTGGCAAGAAACTGAACTACACGCGCGTGTTGCAACTGGTTAAGTGGTTTTCAGGCCCTCAGCTGCACCACTTTTTCATAGTTGAGGGCCTAAACTGGTGACTTGTAAAGTTTGGGTCCTAAATTGAAATCTAGGAAATAGTTGGGAGCCCAAATAGGGCACTAGGCCTAGAATTAATTTAGAAGCATATTAATTAGGAATCTTTGACCTGATTAATTTGGAATTTTGAGTTGTAATTATATTGTAATGATTTTGACTTGTATTCATTGACGGAATCGAACTTAGAAACTTTGCATGTTAGGGTTCACACTTTATTTGATACTTTGAATATGTATAAATTGTAGATTTAACAAACCACTTAAGAAGACTTTAAGGGATTGAATCAAATAATTAAGTTTGTTATTTTTGCAGCGAATAAGCAATTCATCCGAACCTAATCTCTGGTTAAGTGTTGTTGAGTCCATTCGGGTGGGTTTGACGGCACTGTTATTTAATTCCCTATAGAGCTGAATCGGGTGACGACTCCATAACACTTGACCTGAGCATAGATTTGAGGCCATATTTTTAACAAATTATTTTATAAATGAATTTTCAAAGTAAATGCCTATCCCTAATGAATTGTCCAAAATCGGAAATGACGGAAACTTGAAAAGTAAAACGGTACAACCCGTATGAACCGAAAAGGAAAGTGCCCTTGAAATGGTAAGAAGGTCGAAACGGTCGCTCGCTCACACCCTCATCTGGCCGGCCACAATTTTTTCCTTCGCCTTCACCACATGAGTAAACTCCAACATTGCATTTGTCATATCCAAAAAACCAATATTACTTATTAGAATAAAAATCAAAATGAAGCTGCAATTAACACATAAGAAAAAACTCAAAGCAATACCTCTTTCTTGTTGTGTTCCTCTTACGACATTGAAACGGTCGAAAGTGAAGATGGGGAAGATGGTATAATTGAATAAAATATTTAGTTAGGGATTAAATTTAAATTGTTTAAGGAACTTTTACTCATATGCCAAGTATCAATGTCTTATTGGGTTAAATTTTTGACTTTTTCAATATTTTTGCTACATAAGCGTGAGTGTAGTTCACTCTCTGAAATGAGGGTGGGCAACTCCTAATTTGGGATTATGTTACACAAATTTACCATTTTTGGGAGTTATTTGTCCCACTTGAATTTTTGGGGTGGCAAGTAACATTTTTTTAGGGGCTCCAAGATGTGTTAATGTTGTATTGCTTAACTAAAAGTCGGATATAAGAAAACTACAAGATGTTTTAATGTTGTATTGCTTAATTAAAAGTCATGGTACATCTTCCAATGTGTTGGTGGGAGGTCCTGGGTTCGACACCCAACCTTTTTAAGGATTTATTAATATTTTTTTAAAACGGATATCGAGACTCGAATAATATTTGTTGAGACTTTATATTCATTATTGTTAGTTACACTTAGTTATAAGTCAAGGGTATTATAGCAATTATCCATGTATTAGTCATAAGCTGTATATAATCAGCTATGCGTATTGTACTTAACTACTTCTTCTTCATTGAATAAAATTGCGAGCTCTCTTTTCTTTCTTCTGTTCTCTCTTAATCTTCAACTTTCTTTCTTGTTAATTCGATCTCTTAAGATGGTATCAGAGCATCTTTGATTTCCGCATTGTTCATCTTTATTTCTTTCTTCTGTTCAATTCAATTTGTCTGTCAAAGTTTGAAGTTAGGGTTTCAATTGCAAGATTCAGAAAAATGGCAAACAGGAACAATAGGAATGACAACAGAATCGATGAGAGTAGTCCATTCTATTTGCATCCAGGTGAAAATCCCTCTATAGTACTCATTTCTCCTCTCTTAGATTGAAAGAATTACCACATATGGGCTAGAAATATGAAAATGGCTCTTTTGAGCAAGAACAAGTTGGAGTTCGTATATGGTACGATTCTTAAGCCTAATGTGACAGATTCTTTGTATGGTCCTTGGCATAGATGTAATAACATGGTAATGTCCTGGATTTTAAAGTCTTTGACTGCTTCTATTGCTCAATCGGTTATTAGTTTTGATGTTGCGAAAGATTTATGGGATAATCTGAAAGAGAGGTATTCTCAGTCTGATGCTTATCGTATAGCTGATCTTCAAAGTGAAATTTACTCTATTTCGCAAGGTTCTAGAACTATAATAGAGTATTTTGCTGCTTTAGAGGTTCTTTGGGATGAGTTGAACATTTTGAATCCCGTTCCTACTTGCACTTGTGAAGGCTGTTATTGTAATATCAGTCAGACAATTAGGAAAAAAAAGGAGATTAATCTGGTTGTATTTTTTTTGAAAGGATTAAATGGTTCTTTTTTGAACATTAAGTCTCAAATAATGGCTTTAGATCCCTTACCTTCCTTGAACAAGGTTTTTTCTTTGTTATTGCAACATGAGAGAGAATTCTTGGTCAGCAGAGATCAGGGTATACAGTAGATTGCATCTTTTGTCAGGAAAGGAAATTATAATGGTGAGGGTTCTAGCAATGCTGGAGGAGGTTATATAAGGCAAAACTTTGGTTTTAAAGGTAACAATTTCAGTCAAGTGCAGTAGGGATTTAAGAAGCAGCAAGAACCGCAAAATTTTCAAGGTGTTATTGGGGGAAAACAACTGAAATGTTCTTTCCGTGATGGTAATCATTCAGTGTATAACTGTTGGAAAAAGAATTGTTATCCACCACACATAAAGTTGAGGTTTTCTAGAGCAAATTTAGCCAATGGACTTGAAGATTTGGATATCAATCAGGATGAGTATGAAGCTAGTATGCAACTAGAGATGAATACTTATGCACAGAATTTGTCCAGTCAAACTCAGAATTTGCCATCTGCTACTTATGAGAGGCAAAATGACAGGCAATCAACGGTGTTTTCTCAAGCTCAATTGTTTCAAACTCAAGCAATGCAGAACAATTCAATACAACCTGTTATCACAGATTTGGCAGCAACAACCAGAGTCATTGAACCACCTTTCAAAGGCACAGCTACTACACACAAAGGTTCTGCTCATTCTACTTCAACAATTACAGATTCAGCTTATATGCCAGCAAACACCACACATAGAAATTTTGCTCCACACACAGATTCAACTCACTCTGCTTCTACAAGTAACTTTACTAATCTTACTATAAATAATGAGGTGTGGATTGTAGATACTGGTGCTACTGCACATATTACTAAAAGTCTTGCAAATTTGACTAATGTTAGGTTAGTTAACAATTGGTATGTTACTCTGCCTAATAATATGAGTTTACAGGCAACTCACATTGGTGATATTCACTTCAGTGCTGATTTTGTTTTGTATGATGTGCTATTTGTACCAAGTTTTAAGTTTAACTTGCTTTCTGTTACAAAGTTAAGCAAATCATTACAATGTAAACTTGTTTTTTCTCACATTGGTTGTATTATACAGGATATGAACAACTAGAGGAAGATTGGTTCAGCTAGAGTAGAGAATGGTTTATATCTTTTGAATAATAGGGAATTTCATGTATTGCAGTTACATTCTTTTGTTTTTTCTGCTAGCTGTAATAGTACAGATTTGTGACATTTTCGTTTAGGCCATCTATCCAATGAGACTTTGTCAGTCTTACAGAAGCAATTTCCTGATATTACTATATCATCTGATCTTGTATGTGACATTTGCTATCAATCAAAACAAAAGAAGTTGCCATTTTCTTCGTCTCAATCTGTTAGTATACATGCTTTTGATTTAATTCATGTTGATATTTGGGGACCAACTCATATGTCTTTAGACGGTTTCAAGTGTTTTGTTACTATAGTTGATGATAAAACAAGATTTACTTGGGCAGTAATGATTAAGAATAAAGGAGAAGCTAGTTCTGTTATACAACATTTTCATGTTATGATAAAAACACAGTTTGGTGTATCTATTAAAGTCATAAGATCAGACAAAGGACCTGATTTTAAACTTACTAATTTTTATGCTTAAAATGGTGTTTTACATCAAACAACTTGTGTTGAAACACCAGAACACAATGGAGTAGTTGAAAGAAAGCATCAGTACATTCTTAATGTTGCTAGAGCTTTAAAGATGCAAAGTAATTTAACTACTGCTTTTTGGTCTTATTTCATAGGACATGTTGTTTTTATCATTAACAGATTACCTACTCCACTTCTTGATAATATTAGTCCTTATGAATGTTTGTATAATAAGAAACTAGACTACAGTGACATTAAAAGTTTTGGTTGTCTATGTTATGTTAGTACTCTATGTAAAGATAGAACCAAGTTTAGCAATAGAGTTGACAAGGGTATTTTTCTAGGTTATGCTCATGGAGTTAAAGGTTATAGAGTATATAACTTAGAATCAGACAAAGTTATTATTTTAAAAAATGTAATCTTTCATGACGAAAAGTTTCTTAGGAATATTGAACATTTTACAGAACATGACACTAGATTCTCTGACACAAATGATGCTACTGATGTTCCTAAGCATAAAGTCCCAACTTATCTAAAAATTTTGTAGTTAATGAAACTATAGAACTCAAAAAAACATCTAGAAAGCATAAGCAACCTGCCTATTTACAAGATTATCATTGCTCTTTATTATTGTCGTTGGACCAATCTCACTGATGTCTAAAGTTCGCTGATGTACCAGCTCGCTGAAGGTTGTTTTGCTCTAGCTGAAGGGTTGCTCAGTGAAGGAAGTCTTATGATAAAGCAATTGGAGAAGTTCACTGATAGATAATGGCACTGATGAATTAGAGAATAAATCAAGGAAGTTTTGGTCAACCAAATTAGTTTGTCTTATTGACAGCTACTCTATTCTGACAAAAATGGAAAACTGACAAAGCATGACGAAAATCCGGAAAAGGACAAAGGCACTAGTCTGACACCGCGGCGCGCAGTCTAAAAAATGTCAGAATCTGTGCAGAGCCAATCAAATTGCGACAGCAACCTCAATTTCAACTCAATGAATTGTTAAAGAAGGTTTATCATCTACTAATTTTGGATTAAAGGCAGCTCTGTGTCAAACCGGCTAACTTACTAATCAGAAATTAGCAAATCCAACCGTTAGAGAAATTCAACGGTTACTTCCAGTATCTCTCTATAAAAGGATGAAGACTCGAAGAGAAAGCCATCCAGAAAATTGCTTAAGCTGTAACTCTATTGAAATCTCTGCTCAAAGTAAGTTTCGAAAAAAGCTCAATGGTGGGTTTGTTAAGAAAATTGAATATCTGCTCTGAAGTGAAAATAGTTGTAATAGCTAGGTGTGAGTCTAAATCTATTTTCATTCTAAATAGACTGAGTGGAAAGGATATCCATTCAATGGGTTAGAGTTTAGGTTGCTGAGAAGGGTACTTTGCAACTGGTACAACTC
>CAOJBJ011317160.1:0-11205 GCA_948291685.1 Euphorbia celastroides | reverse complement strand
TCAAGGAGAAATGATCACATGGTATGCTTGTAGTACTCTACGGCTTGAACACCTTGGAGAAAATTCCATGAAGCATTTGTAAACAACAATAACATTATGAACTATCGCTTATATAACTATTGAAACCTACAAGTAGTGCTTATATAACTATTGATTATTTCTAAAAAAAGCAAATATCAATCAAAATCCCAAAACCTAATTTATTAATTCAAATAGATTCAATTTCAATTCCATTATAAACAGTAAACCCCTGAATCCTAATTTCATAAATGGAAAGAAACGATAACAGAGTAAGAAATAACCTGAAATTGTTGAGTGATACCGGAAGAGGTTTGAAAAAGTACGATGCTACAGAAACTGGCAGCGAAAAAGTGAGAACCTCCGACAAACATCACGACCTGAATGTGAAATATGAAAATAAAACGAATCTCAAGGTAAGTGAATTAGAAATGAAAGACTTACCGGTAAATGGAGATTGAGAACAAATAGAACCGACCTAAACTGTGGCTGTCTCCGTTTCTCGATCAGTATTAGCAAACATAGGAATCGGAGCAACAAGCGGGTGAAATGGTAGAAGGAGAAGCAGAGAGTAGTGATGAGATGGTAGAAGGAGATGCGGCTAGGGTTAATGTCGCCACTAACAATTGTGGCGCAATCTTTAATTTCGCCCCCTGTACTAGATATTTTAATGTCGCTTAAGGACTGTACAACTTACCAATAGTGGCGAAAATTAAATTTCCCCACTAGTTTCAAACTACTGTGGCGCAAATTCAATTTGCAACTAATTTACTATCTATTGTGGCAGATCTAACTTGCCACTAAATTTTCGCCACTAAAAGCTCAATGCTTGTAGTTTGTGTAAATTACAAATTAAATGTGCCATTTATGAAAATAAGTTAGTTGATGAATAATTTATGTAAATAGTTTAAAAGTATTGTATATTGATATCAATTTCTCTAATTTTTATTAGCCGATTCAAACTAATTTTTTGAATTATCTAAACTAAATTAATAATTTGGATTAGTAACTCTCGTTTGCTAATTGAAAGGTGAAATATCAGACAAAAAAGCAACAAGTCACCGCTATCTGTAACCAAGGGATTAAGGTGATAAAGTGTTACAGGAGACACTAGGCTTCGAAATTGAAAAAGGGCTCTTTTTTTCGTCAAAAAAATTTGTTCATCAAGTTCTTTTTTGACCTGCTGCTGTTAGAACACCACAATATTAGTCCTTTTAGGATTAATGCTCTCAATGGTGTGTTGTGAATCGATCATTCGATATCCTTTGCCTTATGAGAAGACGAAATGGAAGAAAAGTAATGAAACATGCGATGGCTACTGAATAACCTCCTTTTACTTTCTCAGTAATAAAGCCTTTGACCTTTGTATTCGTTCGCCAAATCTTGTTCAGTTCCATCCAAGCTCAGTTTTGTCTGAATCTTCGTGGAAGAAGAAGAAGGGGTTCACCAGCCACTACATCTGTGCACACCAAATCATTAAATTTGGCGGCTGCTCGCTCTTTAATCATTGATTCCCCGACCACTAGATCGATGAAGAATCTCTCCAAAATATGCTTTTTGATCATTGATTCACCGGCAACTACACCCTGGGGTCCCACTTTATTATCAAACCTGGTGGCTCGGTTGATTGGCACTCCTGTAGGCTCATCTTGCATAAAAATTTTATAATTGAAGATAATAAATAACTAATGAATTTAAGATGAAATAGTCATTAAAACAAAATAAATTATTTATTTAATTAAAGTCATGACAAATATTTTGACTTGTTATAAGGCTGTAACTATAACCTAAGATAAATTAGGTTTTGATCACATCCTTAACATGTGGGACATAAATCTTTTTTCGTATATAGTTTAATATAACTGCAAGTGGACAATATATATTTTTAAAAAGAACAAAATTTTCTAATAGTTTCACAATAATTTTATTGTTATTCATCTTATATTTATAGATATTTGTTAAACTTAAGTGCATATGTTATATGAAATTAATGAAAGTTGATAATGATATCCTAGTTTAACTATATAGTCTATTAAATTGACAATACAATAGATTAAAGTATATAATATGTCAAGTAAAGCATATGTGTTATTCAATTAAAACCAAATCTGTATACATGTATATATATCGGGGTTTTTCGATTATTTGTTCGGTAGCGGTGTGAGGAACTCAACGGTTCGGAGGTAGCTCCATCCAAAACCGTCAAAATTTTTATATCGATACTAAAATTTCACTCATTCCCGAACATTCAGGGTGAAATTTTTTTATTATTCCACATCACCCATCAGTTCAAATGTGACGGTTTTAGAGTTTTCCGGGACATCTCTACTTGACTCTTCTCAACATGCTGCATGCGAACGCCTCTTGGCGCTTCTAAAGTCACTACAAGGTACATATATAGTATTATACATATTTTTTTTAAGAATTAGGATAGTATTACACATATGCAAGTGGAATGAGTCTAATTTGTTGAATTAGTCTACCAACCCCAAAGTAAGTGAAGTCAATAAGACAAACACATATTAGTAATAAAATGTTAGTAGTATTAGTTTATTACCGACAAGTTTCCTTCCCCTTTCTCTAGTCTCCATAAATACATCCTCTAAGTTGAGCATTTAGTCAAAAAAATATGGCGGAGGAATATTGCTTCTCGACTCAATTGATCGACAGCGATGGCCTTTTCAATGAGCCGACCCTCGATGAGTTTGTCAACAAAACTAAGCTCTCCGATTGTGGCCTTTCTTATTCAGTTGTTGCTGTCTTAGGCCCTCAGAGTAGCGGTATGTACTTTTGTTGTTGACTTTGTTATGCGTTTATTTGACTAGCTAGAATTGGTATGCGAGTAGACATAATCCACGCGTCGGGCTTCCTCCGGGCCTACTCGGCCTAATAAGTCTGGTCATGTGTACACAAGATAAAGCTCGGACTCGGGCTGGGCCGGGCTTTATTATAAAAGGAAAATCCAAGTCTAGCCCACAAGCTTCCGAAAATAATTTTAATACAAAAATTATTATTAGAATAATTACTAAAAATGTCATTTTCAAAAAAAAAAATTGTGTTGGAAGTAGTTCACCAAGTAGAAGATCCGACCAATGCCAAGATCCGACCCACTTCGAGTAGAGTTTGAAGATAAACAAAATCCAAGAAGTCAAAGTCAAGAAACGAGATCCAGATCAGGAAGTTCTGGAATTAAGTTGGCACGGAAAAGATCTGGTCTCCACGTGAACATAAGTGGATCCGGTCACAAATAAATTCAAAATGTCTAAGTGCGTGGAGAAAGATCAAAACCGGTCTCCAAGGAGCATTAAATGTAGTCCATCAACTGTCGGAACATTTAATGAAGAGAGAAGCACTAAAAGACAAAAACAACATGGTGACAGCGACATAAAGTCATTGATCAACCAATAGAGAAGTGCATGGACTACACAGTTGATTCAGAACGTACAAGAATGTTCTTCAGACAAAGGATTTTGTCTGAAATTCTATGATCTTACATTAGCGCACAAATCCCTAGCTACAATGGGCATTAAATTGTCTCTAACGATCAAAGGAACGGTCCGGATGCGCCTACACCTAGCTTCCTCAACAAACCAGATTCAATCATCTCCAACGGTAGCATTTATTGCCCAACCTATAAATAGAGGATCGTGGAGCATGAAGAAGCTGCTGATTTTCCAAGCTTTCGAGAGCTATTCAAGTTTCAAGTGTTTGGCTTAAGAAAATCAAAGAGAACAAGATCTTGTTTCAAATCTGTTCTAAAATTTCTTTGTAAAAACAAAGTTGTCAATTTTTTCAATCGGGGGATTGGAAAGTGAGACTTAGTTTCTAGTTCTAGTGAGAGAATAAAGACGGTATATTCCTAGAAAAGGACTTAGCTAAACTAGTGAGAGTTTAGTGGTATATCCTACTTCCGGAAAGAGGAGCTTTTCAGAGACAATTTGTAAAAGGCTTGATTCCTGCCCGCAAAGGAATCCTTTAGTGGATTAAAGCCCAGCAGAAGTTCTGGGAACTGGAGTAGGCGAGGCCAAAACAGGATAAAAATCTTGAGTGCAATTTAAATTCATATTGTTCATTAACTGTTGTCATCTGGAATCAATTTTGAGTCCGAAACCTGAACCATTTTAAATTGCTATTCGATTTCCGTGAAAAATGATCATTCACCCTTCTCTGACCCGATTTTTTACTCCTAAGGGACCAATAAATTGTAAACTAAGTTGAAACATTTACAATGAAATTTTATTTAACATTCAAATTTTATAAAAAAGTTAAATCTGGATGAATTTAATTGTTACATACAAAATATTTATTATAAATATATTAGAAATGTAATCAATTTAATATATTTTTAACATATTCGGGCCGGGTGAGATGGACTTGAGTTTTAATATAAAAACCAAGCCCAACTCATATAATATTCGGACCTAAGCGGTTGAGTCAGATCGGACTTTAATTGCAGCCTTTGTCCAAACCCATCCCATTTTCCTCGGACTCGAACGAGCTTGCGGGCCGTGGGCTTAGTGTCCAGGTATATTTTTAGCCTCTTCATTAAGTTTTTTTTTTGTAATTGTCACTTTAGATTGCGTACCATGCCATTTTTATAACTTTTTCTCTTATTTACCCTACATTAGTTATGCGAGATGTGATGAATTGATAAAATTATAAGTGATAACTAAGAAGAAAGAGAATCTTAATAAGATATAAGTTAGTCACTTAAGCAATGTAATAAAAATGTTTTATTGCTTTTGATCAAAATCATAAAAAAGAAGACGCATATAAAAGAATGGAGGGTAATAATTACCAATTAAATTCTAGTCAAGTAATACATCCACTAAGATAATAGCCGAGGATTGAACCTTGGTTCGGCAAAGTTATCCTCCAATCATCTTTCTAATAAAGCAAAAATAGCAACTCCAAATTCTGTCTTCATAACCGACATAATTGGTAACCAATTAACCATGTTTATTTTTCCTTTTATTAATTCTTATGTTATAATCCTATGTACTTCGAGATTTTAAGAAGCGCTACGTGTTAATCGGACGACCGTTTAAACAAATTTATGTTTTTAATATTCATTAGTAAATAAAAATATAGATCCAACTGAATGAGAATTATAACATAATAAAATATTTAAAATATATATTTTTAATTATATTGTTGAAATTACTAGACTTTAAAAAAGATATAAGTATTCTAATCGTAATATAGTGTTTCATTTTAAAATTTAAAATGATAATTTTGTTGAAAAAAAAACTTTAATTTACTTTAATTTAACAAATTAATATAATTTTGTGAATACAAAATAAAAAATATATTTATTATAAATATAAAATGTTAAAAAAAAATTGAGTTTAAATAGCCCATACGAGAGACTTAAGCGCAATTAGGGTATTTGTAAAACGCTTTAGAACATTACCTCAAGTTATATGATTATTTTGCAAATTAGTATTTAATTAAGATTTGAGATTGAATCAACCGATGGGGTACCGACCCCTTCTGCTTATTCTTCGTCTTCTCAGTCAGTATTAGGTCTTGTTTGGCATGTGGTTTGTCATGGTTCATTAAAGTATAGTATGATATAGTGTGGTGTGGTGTGGTGTGGTTTTCTTTAAAATTATTGTTTGGTTACATGGTATGGTATTGTATAGTTTTTTTAAAATTTGTTGTTTGTTTACATGGTATGGTATAGTTAAATAACAACTAAATTACTTAAATGTCGTTTTACATAATTAACTTGACAATAAACAAAACACTTAATAATCATCTCTAACCTTTTAAGCTTCAAATCTTATCTCACATGAAATAGTAGTCCTAGAATTTTGAAGTCGACATTTATACTCAAAATACCAACAAAAAAAAACACATAAATTGTTCAACCAAAACAACCACTTGCATTTTAATATCATCTCAAGTCACCTAGTTGAACAAAAAAATGTAGAGCTTATTAGAGATATAATATTAGAATATATCCATGATATAAATTAAAAACAAGTAAAAACTAGAAGGACAAATTGCATATGTTCATCTTTCTCTTAATAATTACTAATGAAAGAATAATAACACAATATGCAACTCAAAACTAAATATGTCATATGCCACTTACTGTTTCATCTTTATTCACTTGCCACAAAATAAATAATTGACTATTTTATATATAAAATTGATGTAATCTCTAAAAATTAAGGTTTAAATATTAGAATATGAAATCAATTTCTTACTGCGGCACATTATCAAAACAATTTTTGAAATACCTCAAAACTCACATGGACTAATAATATTTTTTTGGATTTTCCTTTTGTAGGAGCAATCGGTAGGAGCCCAGATTCGAACTTGGGTTCTCCCCATCCCTTTGGAATGTACCACTTGGACTCTGTCCAATTGGTCATGGACGAATAATATGATGATAATAATAAAAAACATATTTCAAAATCAAAAGAGAACAATAGGATAGAGATGAAAATAAAAAACGAAATGCCTCGCTAGAGTGGGATACAAGGAATATGGGGAGGTAAGAATGAGACTTGAAAGGCTGCAGTGGCTCTTACGTTGAATAGTTTTATGTTGAATAGTTTTACGTGGAATAGTTGATTAATTTATTTGTAATTAATTTATTAGATTAAGGTTAATTTTGGAATAAAAGAATATTAGAATCATGAAAAACTATTAAATTCATGGTTAAAAAAACTACATTTTTATAGTTTTTATAATTATGAAAAAACCATACCATGAAAATAATCATATAATTAAACAAGAGTTTTTATCTGAAAACCATATCATACCATATAAACCATAGAACCAGAATATATGGCCTTCTCCTACTCATTTAACTATATATTAGAAAAATAATCTCAAGTTCATGCAATCATTGCGGCTATGTTTGGTTTTTAAACACCCCCATAATCAAATTATATGATCAAATTCACAAAGGAAACCACCGCCTAAACTTGATAAGATTAGAACTCATGATATCTTTTTATAATAAGATTGATTTTAGCTATAATAGTTGCAATACTTTTGTTATATAGAAAATTTAATATTTTCAGAAATAAACATCTTTAACTTTATAAAGATTATTAACAATAATTTGGATTAGAACCCATGATATCTTTTTATAATACGATTAATTTTAGCTATAATAATTGCAATACTTTTGTTATATAGAACATTTAATATTTTTAGAAGCAAACCTCTTTAACTTTATAAAGAATATTAACTATTGTTTTAAACAAAGTAAGCATAACTTTGTTGATCTCACAATTGAATTAGTGGTGGATCTCACTCAATCAATGATGAGATTAACAAAGTTAAGGTAACTTTGCTTAAAATAAAGTCACCTTAGAATCTCCCTTAACGATAACTTGGATTAGAACTCATGACATCTTTTTATATTTTAGTTATAATAATTGCAATAATTTTGTTATACAGAACATTTTATATTTTCAAAAGTAAAACTGATTAACTTTATACAGATTATTAACAATAATTTGAGAGAAGCAACATTTGTAAATAGGTGTTAAAAAAGAATAAACCAAACGGAGAAGAGAGTAAAATTCAGAGATCGATTACCTCCAACTGCTATCTGCCATTGGTAGTGATGAGTGGAGAAGGGAAAGTAGTTTGTGTGAGTGGAGGATCTGGCTACATTGCTTCATGGCTCATCAAATTGCTGCTTCAAAGATCCTACTCTGTTAGAGCCACCGTTCGCAACCCTCGTAATTTACTCTCTTTCTCCATAATTTTGTAGTCTCCAGCCTTCTTTTATTGAAGTATGAGCTTAGTCTTAACTATGCAACCGGAAATTGCGTGAATTCAGTTTCGTATTGATTTGAGCAATTGAATCTTGTTATGGCAGATGATCTGAAGAAAAATGAGCATTTACTTGCCCTAGATGGAGCCAAAGAAAGACTTACACTGGTAAAGGCCGATTCATTGGAAGAAGGATCTTTTGACGGTGCAGTTCATGGCTGTGACGGTGTTTTTCATACTGCTTCTCCCGTTTCCTTTTCTGTCACTGATCCGCAGGTTTCCTGCCTCTCTAACATTTGAGATGATTATCGTTATTTCTTGATTGTTCTAACTGTTAGGATTTCAATGTATCAGAGAGATTTGATAGATCCAGCAGTGAAAGGAACTTTGAATGTTCTAAAATCATGTGCAAAAGCAGCCTCTGTCAAGAGAGTCATTTTAACGTCCTCCTTTGCTACTTTTCCATACAATGAAAATTCTCTCAATTCAGATACTGTTGTTGATGAGACTTGGTTTTCAGATCCTGAGTTCTGTAAACAACACCAGGTTAGTTCTGTTCATACAAAGTAGTTGCAATCAAAGCATACGACTGTTTGCTTTCTTTGTAGATGAGTTAGGTTGTTATTGCTGCATCGTTTTTATAATTGAATGATTTAACTTGTATTCTGGCTTCCAGATGTGGTATCATATGGCAAAAGCTTTATCAGAACAGGCTGCTTGGAAATTTGCACAAGAAAATTCAATTGATTTAGTCACAATTCATCCTGTTTTTGTTATTGGTCCTATTCTTCAGCCAACACTTAATATGACTGTTGAGGTTATACTAAACCTCGTCAATGGTATGATTCTTAATCAGATTAAACAAGACACGATGAACAACTAGTTGTATAGGTTATGATTATGTTGTAAAGGTATCATCACTTGGGATGTTCCATTACAGGTGCTGAAGAGTACCCGGATTCTTACTACAGAACTGTTGATGTAAGAGATGTTGCAAAAGCCCATATTCAGGCTTTTGAGATTGCTTCGGCTTCTGGTAGATATTGTTTAATCGAAAGCGATCCACACTTCTCAGAAATTGTGAAGATTCTGCATCAGCATTACCCAACCCTGCAGCTTCCACAAAAGTAAGCTTCATTTTTGGTCATTTTCCAACTGTAATTTCGATATAGATTGAAGATTTGTTTAGTTCATTATGGAATTCTATTGGAACTGTAAAACTTAGCGTGCTTGTTGATGGCAGATGTGGAACTTCTGGAATGAATTTCAGAACAAAATATAAGGTTTCGAGAGAGAGAGCAAAAGGTTTGGGCATTGATTTCATTCCTTTGGAGGCGAGTCTGAAGGATACTGTTGAAAGCTTGAAAGAGAAAGGCTTCCTCAGCTTGTGATTTCCACATTTTAATGTATCTTTTCCTTGTGTTTTATGATTGGTGTGAGTGGGATTTGTTGTAATATCACTTGTGTATGCATACAATGTATACATAATTTAATAAAACCATTCTGCTACTATATTTCCTTCTTTTTAAAAGAGACATCCCCGGTGTTGCCTTTCCCCGTCATGGGCTTGCTTAGCTTCTTGTAGCTGTCCTTTTGGTATTAAAAAAAAAGAGGATTTAACTTTTTGGTGATTCAAACCCATACAAACTTTACAGGTTTAAAATAAAAAAGTACAAAATTTAAGGTCTAAATATATTGCACCCATCATAGCAAAAGCACCGTGTTCCAATATTTGACGAGATTCAAGTAAAACTAGAAATAAGTACAATTATGCATTATGAAATATTCGACTCAAAGAAAAAGCTTGCATTCGTTTTCATCGGAGTGGTTAAGAAACCTTCGTCTTTCAGGCTTCCAATAGTGTCCTTGAGATTCCCCTCCAAAGGAATGAAATTAATACCCTCCAAAGGAATGAAATCAATACCTAAATCTCTTGTTCTCTCTGCCGAAACCTTATATTTTGTTTTAAAATGCTTTCCAGCAAGTCCACATCTACCATTTGGCCACTATTAATTTTATTTTAATAATTAGTAAATCCTTGAAGAGGTTGGGTTTCGAACTCAAGACCTCTCACCAACACATTGGAAGGTGTACCACTTGACCAAAGGCCAATTGATTTTAATAATTAAAATATCATAGTTTTTTTTGTATTAAGAAGGTATTTTACCTAAATTATTGATTGTGGGGCTTGAATCCACAACCTTACACAAATTGGATTTTCTAACAAGGTGTGGTTAGTACCAGAGACGAAGATAGCTACGGGAACGGTGGCGGGGCTAGGGTATGGTGGCAGGTGGTCGGTAGAGAACAGTACCAGAGTTTTTCAAGTTTGTTTTGCAAAGTAAAGTAAAGATATGAAGAGAAAGGTTTTGTAAATTGATTAGATTGAATAGCGAAAAAAACAAAATTAAAGTTTGGAATGTAGTGTTCGATATGATTTAAATTTATTTTAAATAATTGTAGCCAATATTATGTAGATGAGTGTGTTTATAGTTTTACAATGAATGAGTAAAATATTTATAAAAATATTACATTTTTTACAAAAAATACTAGATTTTGAGTTTTCCTTGTTTTTTTAGTGTTTCCACTACCTTTCTCCTAATTAATTTTGATTTTCAAATTTTAAGCAGTCATATCTCTTAAACCGTTGATTTTTTTGACACGATTCTTTAGAATATTTTGTTCATTATATTTTTATCTTTAAAACAAGATCCATGATGATATACTTTTGACGAACTTTTTTTTACTTCAAATTGTTATACCGTTTCTGAAAAGGTATAACAGTTTTGCCCTATAATTATAAAAAAATTATACCAAATTGAAACAGTATAATTTTTTTCATTTCAACATTGTTGTTATTGAAATATTATTCAATTTCAGAAAAAAGTATAATACTTTTGCATTGTTAATGTAAAAGTATTATACCATTTTTTGAAAAGGTATAACAGTTTTGCACTATAATTATAAAATCATTATACCTTTTCAAAAACGGTATAATAATTTTACACAAACAATGAAATTTGAAAAGGTATAACACTTTTATACATTCAATGTAAAAGTATTATCACAAAATAAAATCGGTATAATAATTTTACACAAACAATGTATAAATCTTATCTCGAAATTTGAAAAGGTATAACACTTTTATACATTCAATGTAAAACTATTATCCCAAAATGAAATCGATATAACAATTTTACACAATGTAAAAATCTTATCCCAATAGTTTATGATTATCATTAAAATATCTAGGGAGCATAATGCTAAATATCATTTTACAGAAACCTCGATATAATACTAATCCCTAGATATCTAGGCATAATACTAAATATTTTATACGGTTGTAGAATGATATTTAGTATTATGCCTAGATATTTAGTATTTAGGGAGCATAATACTAATCTCTAGATATTTTAATGATAATCATAAATTATTGTTGTACAG
>CAOJBJ011317133.1:0-11725 GCA_948291685.1 Euphorbia celastroides | reverse complement strand
ATGATGGTTCCAATTAACAGAGATAAAAAGGAAAATCATTCAAATTACCTCAATGAGTCTATGGTCAATAATTTGCCCAAACTGAAACACATACTCTCCATAAACTGAGGAAATTCATAAAAAAGGAGATATGTAAGTTATCAAGGGTATATGAGATTCTGAATTTTTTTATCATATGATACAAAGCAGATCTCATGAACAGCTTACTCAAAAATCATATAAAGGTTGAATTCAAACTCACCTTTCTTTGATCAACTTGTTGATTAATACTCTAAAAGAAATGGCATAAATTTTATGGTGAAGCATAGTCAGTGCTAACTCATAAAATCAAAAGAAAGAGATTAACTCAACTATCTCTTTGAAAGGATGAAATTCTGAGAACTCAAATTGAAAATTTGATCTTATTACTGTCAAAGTCAAAAGAAGCAGTAAGCGATTGATTAAGCATAGACAGTACTAAATCAAAAGATGGAGATTACCTTGAAGATATCTTGGCAAGATTCAAGGAATAAAATGATTTTCTCTATCCTCACTTCTAGAGCCACGATTTGAAGAAATCAGAAGTAAACTTTCAAGAGCAAATGACTCAGACATCAAAATTGAAGTTGAATTCAAACTCACCGTTTTTTATCTGAGTTGATGGTTCCTTGATCTTGATTAACATCATGTTTGAAACGTGAAGAAGATGAAGAATCAATACAGTGATTCTAATCAAATTCAAGAGCCATTGGTACCTAATGAAAAATCAACAAAAATGAGGTTAAAAAAGGATGGCTTTGGAATCAAAACTCGAACTTGAATCTAATTCAGTTTCAGTTTCAGATCAGAAGAAGATAGGGTGAAAAGGAATCGAACACTTACCGATCAATTGCCCATAATTCTGAATCATTATCTGGCTTGCATATAAACTTTGTTTAACTAATGAAATTGTTCTCTAAAGAGAAAGAGTGAAAACAATAGTGAAACTCCACAATCAGATGATAAGGCTTGGATTTCGAAATCGTCTTGATTGAAAGCAAAGATTTCCAGTAGAAATCCATCAAAAGAAAAAGTCATGAATGGAGTTCGTCATGAGAAAAGGAAAATTGGAGATTCAATTCAATCTCAGAATGAATTGAAGAACGGAGGCAGTTGTACACCGAGAAAACCCTAGATCCCCTTTCTGATCTTTTTGACAGATTTCTACTCCTCCAAAGATGGGCCTATCTCCTTCTGCTAACCCACTATAGCCTATCACCTCTCAAAATTAGCCTCATATTCTATCGAGCCCGTTTCTCAAAAGCTCAATATTTTGGGATCATGTTCGATCGAGCTCTTTCATAAAAAGGCCATATCCAACAATACCTTTTGGGCCTCATATCCAATAACATTTGCCTCACTGATTGTTATTACATCAAAACGGTCCTCATATACTACAAAAGTAAAAATTTATTGGATCATTTGATAAGCCTCTTGAAATTCCCTATCCAAATCAAAATGGGTCTATTTCTTTTGATAACCCAAACAAAAACCCATTTTCATGATCCCATAATGTCGAGCCTTGTCTTAAAGCCCATCACCTATATCTGATTATGATATCCATTTCATTTTCGGGCTATTCTATGATCTTCTCTAAAAAGAAGACTATAACCACCTTTGGGCCATTTATTCTAAAAGACCACGTAATGATCATTTCTCGATCATCATCTTCTTTACAAGCCCATCTCCTAAAAGGATTTTCATGGGTTTTATGGCATTCTAAATGATGTAAGTCCATCAAGATCCGTACAAATTCCCTTTGGAGCTACTATCTTCTACCTCGTGGCAATAATATCGCTTCAAGTCCAGGTAAGTTTCCTCTTCCCTACTCTTGCTTATTTTTTATGTAATTATCACTGTTGTTAAATGCTTAAATTCTTTTTGATAATTACAAAGGGGGAGAAGTAGCTTGATATATCTTGTATATATTTTTATATGAGCTAGCACGAGTAAATAAAAAAGTCTTGTCACCAAGGCGATAAGAGCCTAAGGAAATTTGACATTTAAGTGAGACCGCATGTGACTCCACCAATTTCAAGGAGACTTTTTGATAAATACTTAGAAAATATACATGGTATATCAAGTATATACAAGTTGAACTTACAAATTGAAATTTTCTCATGATACTACTAAATTGAGATTATATTTCCGCCGTGTAGAAAAATTTTAAATTAAGTTCAAAGATTCCTAAAACTTTCAGACTACAAATCAAGCATATACTCAGGGGGAGCTTATGTTCAAGGAATCACATATTCAGGGGGATCTACACTATGATTATTCTACAAGTCCTGAAGAAAACAGACTTTGGTCGTCAAGCAACCGTTCTACATCAATATATATCAAGAAGGGTTATAATCATAAAAAAAAGGGAAGATTGTTGAGTTAAGTTTCGATGATTACAACTAAAGGCAACAAAGCAATGTTACAATATTTTAATTAATTAATACAAAATCAAAAAGTATTAATTACATTAAAATATATTTTGAAGAAGCTACAAATGAAGAATTGAAGACTCGAAAAGTTAGGGAAAAGCACACTGCAAAGGCCAAGTTGGAATAATCAGGTGGAAAGTCAGAAGGCAATCAATCAAAGAAAGAAACTCACCAACCAATATCTAAATGGGTTGGTTGATGGAATGAAAGATGAAAGAAACCAACCAACCAATATCTAAATAAGTTGGTTGATGAATTGGTTGATAAAAGGAAGCCAACCAACCAATACATATAAAGAGGTTGGTTGATGAAGCAAGCCATTGAAAGAAATCAACCAACCAAAAGAGGATGATTGAAGAACCAACTAATAAATAAGTTGGTTACTAAAGAAGGGTTGGTTGACAAAAGTGATCACCAACATTTATTTAATAAGGTTGGTTGATAAACATAATCACCAACTATTATTTAAATAGGTTGGATGATACAACGGACACTTTCCAACGACCATATTTCAACGAACACTTTCTAACATCCATATTACAACGAACACTTTTCCTAACCCTACAAGTAGGAGTCAGAGTTGAAAATTCAAGAAAAGAAGACACAGAGAAAATTCTAAGTGATATAAAAATTGGTCTTCTTCATAATTCTTCGAGAGAGAGCTAAATCGAGCAAAGCTTCTTCAAGAGTCAGAAAAGCATTTAATTTCATGGTTTTGTTGTTCAGCTTGTGAAAACAACAACTAAGAAGGTTCTGATAGTTGCGCCTATGAAGAGCTATTGGGTTCTGATAGTTGCGCTCGCAAAAGCTATTGGGTTAGTTCTGCGCCCGCAAAAAAATTGTAAGGGTTTGGTACTTGCACCCGGAAAAAGTATCAGGATGGGTTTGTTTTCTACCCGTAAAGAAAACAGAGTGGAACTCTTAAGTTAGGTTGACTTGGGGACTGGAGTAGGAGGGTACCCGAACCAGTATAAATCTCCCGCGTATCATTCTCTCTAACCCTACTCTATTTACTTTACTGTAATTCACATTCCACACACTTTACATTATATAATTGCAGCTACTTTCATGAGATTGATAAAACAAATTTTAAGTAGTCATTCAAAAGTTCTGACACCCAAGCAATAAGAGCTTAAGGAAATTGGTTTTTAAGGTAGACTGTTTGTGACTCAACTAATTTCCTGGGAACTTTTTCAAAAGACGAAAAATTGATGTGAAGTACTATTCAACCCTCTCTAGTACTTCGCTTAGCCATTCTGGGACCTACAGGTTTTCAAGATTTGATTACCGCAAATCTTGGCCAATAGTTGAACAGTGTTTACTGCATGATTTGACATTTTCTTGGTAGTTGTGATTTCCAACTCTGTCTCTAACTGCTCTACACAATTCTTGATATTTCACCGTATTTTTCTCTTTCCTTTGTCAGTTGACATGACTGACTGTAGTTCCAGATCCAAGTAATTGTATACTTGGAAATTTCTTCACTTCAATTCTTCTTCCAGAGCTTCTTCAGATTAGATTTGTCATTCTAATTGCCCCCCTTAGCCTTGCAAACTGATCTTTACTCAATGGTTTAGTAAAGATATCAACCTTCTGGTCAACAGTAGGAATATACACCAATTTGACATCCTTTTTGTTGACATGATCTCGGATGAAGTGATGCCTTATGCTAACATGCTTCATTCTTCTGTGGATAACAGGATTCTTTGTCACGATGATTGCACTTTTGTTATCACACATCACTCAAACACATCCGGACTTGACTCCATAATCTTCAAGCTGCTGTTTTATCCACAGGAGTTGAGCAACACAGCTTCCGACAACCATTTATTCCGCTTCTTTAGTGGAAAGAGCAATTGAAGTTTGCTTCTTGTTGTACCAAGAGATTAAGCAATCTCCAAGGAAATGACATCTTCCAGAGGTGCTTTTTCTTTCAAGTAAATCTCTTCCATAATCAGCATTAGTGAATCCTCTTAGACAGAAATCTCCATTACTTGGATACCACAAGCCAACTTCTGGAGTTCCAATTAGATACCTCAAGATTCTCTTTGTTGTTTTGAGGTGGGATTCTTTAGGACATGACATGAATCTTGTATAATAACAGACAACATAGTGAATGTCTGGTCTGTGAGCTGTGAGATACAATAGAGATCCAATCATTTCTCTATATACCTTCTGATCCTTTGGAAGTGATGTATCCAGACTCATAGGAGTTGTCATAACTTTGGACTGGTGTATGTCGAATTTCTTAAGAAGTTCCTTGACATATTTTGCTTGACTGATGAAGATTCCATCCGAGCTCTGCTTGATCTGGAGTCCAAGGAAAAAATTTAATTCTCCCATCATTGACATCTCAAATTCTTCCCTAATTTGAGAACTAAATTGTTTGCAAAGCCTGTCACCAGTTGCACCAAAAATAATATCACCCACATAGATCTGAACTGGGATGACATCATTCTTCTCCTTCTTGATGAAGAGAGTTGTATCAGCCTTTCCTCTGATATATCCTTTTGAGATGAGAAAGGATGTCAACCTCTCATGCCAAGGTCTTGGAGCCTGTTTCAGTCCATATAGAGCTTTCTTCAGCTTGTAGACATACTCCGGATACTTTGGATCTTCAAATCCAGGTGGTTGCTTCACATAGACTTCTTCTTAGATTACATCATTGAGAAATGCACTCTTCACATCCATTAATAGAGAGTGAATCTGGTGTATAAAGCAAATGCACACAGGATTAGGATTGCCTCCAACCTTGCAACAGAGGCAAAGGTTTCTTTATAATCAATGCCTTCTTGCTGGTTATTTCCTTGAGCCACCAATATTGCCTTGTTTCTCACAACAACACCAGACTCATCAAGCTTATTCCAGAATACCCATTTGGTTCCAATAATGGATTTGCCTTTGGGTAGAGGAACAAGATCCTAAACTTAATTTCTAGTGAATTGGTCTAGCTCTTCTTGCATGGCCATCATCCAATTTTCATCTCCTTCAGCATCTTGGAACTTCTTTGGCTTTATGAAAGAGACAAAGGCTGCATGACTTATTTGTTGGTTCAGCTGTCTCCAGGTTCTCACTGGACTAGTGAGATTGCTGATCACATCTTTAATTGGGTGGTCTTTTCTAATTCTTCTTTCCCTTAGAAGATTGTGTTGAGGTTGCTTGGATAGATCCATCATTCTCTCAGCTACTTCATCCACTCCATCTTAAAAACTGGTAATCTCTCTTAGGTTAGGTTCCAGAGGGACTTCTTCTTGTTGAGCTGCAACTGGAACTATGCTGCGTTCCGATTCAGGATGATGCTCCTTTTTCCGAGCTTCTCCTTCTTGTCCTTGTTCATCATCTTCCATGATTTGTATGGACTCTTCATTACCTTTTGCTATCCTGATGTTTAGCCAATTTCTGCTGCATATTTCGTATCTCATATTCTTTGATCTTTTCCCCCATTTTTTTGGAATGAGGACTTCAATAGGATTAGGCTCTTGTCCATGTTGCTTCCCATGCACTGGAATGATCTATACACATGTTATTTCTTTCATCCCTTGCTTCAGCTATCTTCTACACTGTTTTCGGAGGAGTTAAGTAAGGTTGCAATTTTATGGCAGGGGTATTGAAGCTTTACTTAAACTTTGGTAGCAGCTTCACTATGTACTCCTTATCTTCCTTCACCATGTTTTGGAACATGGACTTGCTGAGTGCATAATGTACCTTGTAGCTTGGAAGAGCAAGGTCATACTTGTTGCACCATGAATTGAAGGAACAGAAAGAATTGTGCTTTTGTGTAGCTGAAAAAGGATTTGCTGACGTTGATAACTCTGGCCTTGACGTTATGGCTTGAACTTTCTCAGTAATAACATCCACATAAGTCTTGATGAGGGAATTTCCTTCATCAACTTCTTATGATGTGCATCTAGGATGGATTTCAGCTCTGCAATTGTTAGTGCATGATCTCTAGGAGGAATTGCCTTGAAGATTTCTGCCTTTTGAATTGTTATGGCAGACTTGATTTCTTCAAGAGACTTTGACTGGAACTGGAATTTATTTTCAGCTATGTCATCCCTGATCTTCTTCTTGTGATTAACCCAGCACTAATCAAACTCCTTCTGGATTTCCTTTTTGATTTTTCTAGGAGCTTTCCGGATTCTAGCATTTGTAACATGCTTTGAGTATTGGTAGCATAGTTGGCAATTTGTTTGACCAACAATGCTGAGCAATTTTCAACTCTAGCATCTTCTGTAGCTCCTTGCACTGTCCGGAGTAGTGGTTGACTGATTAGTTTCATGGCATGAACAATTGAGGCAGTGTTTGGTGCTTCAATTTACAGATTGTTCATTGCTTCAATCACCGAACCACAGTTGATGTTCTGGTTCATTAATTCAAGCCTTTGTCGAATGGCTTGTAACTCCCTCATGGTACGAAATTCTTCAGCATTTCGCTCATTGGCTTCATCTCTAATTAATTCAGCAGCTAGTAGAAGTCTGTTGTGCTGAGATCTCCGGATTTGATATGAGTTAGGAGGGAATGGTCGTCATGAGGTTTCAGCATGTTCTTCTTGACTTTTTTTTATGCTTTTGAATGTGAGCTTTGAGGGAGACATATTCTCAACATCTCCTGATAGAGTACCCTCACCAACAGGAGCAGTTGATAGATCTTCCATTGCGGAATTAAGAGCCTCTACCCCTTGCGCTTTTGCTCTTCCGGAAGTTGTTGGTAGTTCCAAAGTTAGCACTTTGGACTCTTCATGCACTTTATCTTTTTTGGCCTTGTCCTCATCAGATACTAGGACTTTGGAGTTCTTTAGTACTGCATCCAGAACGTTGCCTTTCTGCACATCTCTTCCTCCAAGCATCACAAAGGATACCGGAGTTGGTGCATATAGCATGACCAATTGGTTCTGGTTTGCTGCTGGTTGCTCCTCTTTCTCAAAATAGAGCCTTGCATCCTCCAATCCATCAAAGGCCTCTATCTGCTGCTTCCCTTCTTCCAGTGGTCTTTCTTCAGCCACTTAATTTCTCTCTTTAGCTGGTTGTTCTACTGCCACCAGAATCATTTCTTCTTCAGCAGGCTTCACTTCCTCTGGCAAGTCGGACTTACTCCTTTTTAGTTTCCTTCAGTCATCTTGAAGAAATCTTCTTTGTCATCAGAGGAGAATCTTTTGGAAGTTGTTTGGCTCTTTGAGACATGTTTTTCTTTTGTCCTGTGAGGTTAGTCTCATAGCAGAATATGTAGCAAATATGTTTTAACAACCGAATTTATCCAAGTGATGATTGACATGTTAAAAACAACTAGATAACATGTATTTCAAATATATGCCATTTTCAATTTTAAGTCTTTTTCATAACTCTGAGGCATATTTGAACAAATCATCACTTAGATTTTTAACACTCAGTTTTAAATAGGAGGCTTATGTTTATCAGTTTTATATTTTGGTTATCCATCATGTATTCATTCTTCATGCTTATATCAGCTATGTTGGAAGTGTTCTATGAATTAGTCTATTTAAGGGATTGGTGACAATAGCATGGAAGAATAGTTTAGGACTTACTATCAATGATTGAGCAATCATTGCAATCAACCTTCCCTTATGATGAATGATTCTGCCATCATATATTTTGGTTGAAGTAGAGTTCTTCCACCTGAGATATACTTTTCCTTCAGTCTGTTAATCTTATGATGTCTGCCTGATGTATCAGCTTCTTTGTCAGCCTTTCAGATTTTCTTCGTATGCTTCCTTTTATGGTCTTCTTCTAATTGGACTTCAGTTACCCAGATTCTTCAAGTTGGATCCGGACTCTGTTATTTTTTAGGAGAGTGATTTTTACTTGTGGTGCCTCTCCTCTAGAAGTCTTCATAAATTTGGAAGACAATTCCTGATTTAAGAGTTTACTAGTTAGCTCATCAGATCTCTGATTTTTGTGATCATGAACGTGTAAAATTTATAGGAAAGTGTATTTGTGTGCAAAACATTGCTTCTAGTTTACAATGGTGTTGCCTAAATTAGGGGTGCATAAATTTTTGTTATAAAATAGTTTATTGGTTTAGTTATATTTAAACCTGCTCATCGGGCGGGTCGGGCCGGGTTTGGTCGGATTTTTGATTAAAAATGACAACCCAAGCCCGACCCTTTTCCAGCCCATATTTAAAACTTCAGGCACGGGTCCGGCTCGGGCCGGACTTATGAAGTCAAACCTAAGCCCGGCCCAAGACCCGTTAATAATTTTATTTTATTGTTAAATAAATTATAAAAAATAAAATTCTATATAAATTTTACATCTAAACATATAATATAATGAAATTCTTGAAAGTATAGTTAATAATTTAGTAAATTAATATTAAAATTAACATATAAACTATTAAATATAATATAAAAATATGAAATAAATATATTTTTTATTCGTCGGGTCGGGTTTGGGTATTTATACAAAAATCAAGCCCGATCCATAGAACTTCGGGTTTTTGCGAGTTCAGGCTTGGGCCGGACTTTACAAGAAAATGGCTACTCAAGCCCGACCCATTTGATCAGGTTCGGGCCGGAACGGATGGGTATCCGGCTCGGTGAACATGTCTAGTTATATTTAAGGTTGATTTGGCACAATTAATGTTGACTATAGTCCAATAAATCTTTTATATCTAGACAATCAAGTAAAAAACCATGTCATCAAATTTATTATTATTTAATTACATTTTTATAAAAAATTCTTTCAATTAATAAAATATTTTTTATTATTATTATTTAATTATAAAATTTTATGTTAATAAATTAATCAGTGTAACGTACTTTTAAAATCATTTTGTTGGAACATACCGCTGTAGATGCTCTTAATCTCGGTTCGTTCTTGCGATTTCTTCTAAGAAACCTTCCTTCGCTCCATCGTCTCCAAGCCCGAGCTTCAATCCCCTGAAGCTGCCGCCTCACCTGAGCCCACTCCTGATCTTTCTCTGCGATTCCCTCACCTCGATGTCTATCCTGTCAAAATTAAGGGTTTCACTGTTTTACAGGCGTTTGAGGTCTCGTTTCAGTTATCATAGCCGTCTCTCCATTGCTGGAAAATGCCATATGTGTCTCGTCGAGGTCGAGAAGCCTCCTAATCCTGTTGCGTTCCATGCCATGCGTGCTCTTCCTGGTTAGCCTTCTCTTCTTAGCATTTTGCCTCGATTATGTTCATTACTGGTGTTTGGCTGAATTGGTTCCTGTCTGCTTCCTTTTAGGTTTCCCCTTAGAGTTTAGGTTATATATATTTTTCTGAAAGAACAGAAGAATTGCTGCTGATATAAGTGATTTTATTTGGTTCGTATTCAAGTGAATTTGTTTATTGAGACAATGGGAAATACCTGATTTATTTCACGCTTCCTCTGAGAATGACATACTAAATTGACTTATTTTATTTCGCGCATTTCAAGTGTTGGACAGACTGCTGCAAAAATAGGAGACCATTTCTAAGAAGGATCCAGGTGATGCTTTGTCATATTCCTAATTTTAGAGCAATGCATGAAAATGAGTCAGGTGACTGATATAATGATAGTTTAAGAGCTTTGTTGAAAATATAAATGTATCCATCCTCCTTGATATCATTCTTTCATAGTGATATAGAATCTTACAAAGAATAGCCTAAGAAATCACATGTCATCTGATGTTTACTGCAGGAGCTTCTGTGATGCTAGCTGAGTTGGCATTAGAGGTTGGTTTTCCTAGTGGTGTCTTGAATGTTATTCATGCCACCAATGTGAGTTTTCAATTTTGGCATTTAACCTTTTTGTTTTCTTGTGTGGTATTTACTTATGGGGGTTCTATTTTGTGGTTTTCATTTGTTTAAGATGACAGTCAGTTGAATGCGTGGGTTTGTAAGAATCTTGAGTGTTTTATGATTTCTTCATAAGCTAGAAATTTTATTTTAAGCTCGAATGGGTTTAGTCTTGTGTGCATGAATGATGAGTAAAAGTGAGTAGCATGGCTAGGAGAAGAAAAAGAAAAAAAGAATTAGGCAATAAGAAAAACTTATCTCAGCAATGCTTTTGGTGCTATTCTTAGGTCTCCAGTCTCACTTTTTTCCTTCCGGAGACTGCTCTTCTCTTTAGAATGATGAATTGAAGATACAATCTGTATACAAAGCATTTTAAAGAACTTTTGTTAGCCAAAAATTAGCAATACTGAAGAGCTCTTTTTGGATTAATTGATCTAGTGGATCCTTGAAGTGTGTGTTGTGTGGTGACTTGTATTTTTACTTCGTTTGCTTTTGAGCTTTGGCAGTAAACATCAAGGTTCATGCTTTTGTTGTATGGAAGTTATATCTTGTGTGGATATCGCTTATTCCAATTGGGTGAAAAATGTATCGATTTTTTTTGTGTGATCAAGTGCTTTAGCAAAGTAGATACATTAGTACGTGTTTTTCTATTTTTGAATTGTTTCACTATGAGTTATGGATTGTCCGGTGTACTGAAAATCTTTTGACTTTCTTACAAGTTGACATAATCACATAATGAATGATTATTGGTATTAATGAGGACTTGATTTGTGTTACTTGAGCTGGAAAGAGTTTGCAACCTCATTTTACAACTTGTGAGCAGGAATGTCAATAGTGACAGGTTTAAGGTGAATTCATAGAGCCATCTTCCTCTGCAACATCAGTTGAGGTATTATCGTGTGATATTATAATAGGCGTTATTGAAAGGAAATTTTATTTGCAATTTTGTGTAATTGTGTGCACTTGTGTTTTCAATTGCTGCTAGCTTATTGAACTTGAATGCACTGAAAGTGCCAATACTAGAGGTCATCGTGATATGGTACTTTAAGAAGATTTTTCTTGAGTTATTACATTTGATTTCATTTCAATCTAATAATTTATTAAAATTTATGCACAACAGAGCTATCAAGAACGTAGCTTTTAATTTTTAACTTCATATTGTTATTTTCCACTTATGTTTTATTTAGAGTTGTTTATCAATTTTTTTTATCTTTATACTTGTTTTTCAGCACCTCTGGTGTTTCCATAGGTCGTGATTCTGGCCCATATTTTATTATAATGAAGAAGGGAATTTTTTTTTGTTGTTTTTTTGAATGTTGCTTTTTGGAATTTGAATGATCTTATGTTGATTGCATACGAAATGTTGTTTGTACTTTTTTATACAAAATGGCTGCTGTAGTTGTTAATGGGCAGTATAATATTGCTATTCCAATAATGTAATATTTCTATTCCAATAAGGCTGGATTAATTCTTTGATTCATAACGTTCAGGTGTGTAGTTTCTTTTCTGAATGTTGTTGAAACACAAAGGGTGCAT
>CAOJBJ011316648.1:0-10333 GCA_948291685.1 Euphorbia celastroides | reverse complement strand
ACATTTAGAGCAGAACCATTGTCCACCATGACACAATGCATGATCTTCCCAAACACTTCAGCCTTTATATACAAGGCCTTGTTATGATTCTTTCCTCCAGGGGGTAGCTCCCGTTTTGAAAATACTATGTCTTCTTCATTCCTTGGCTTTGGTTCTCCACAGATTCGAGCGTAGACTTGTTTGGGGGATGTCCAGCTTAAAGTTTGTATGCTCATTAACATTTCCACAATCGCCCTTCGATGTGCTTCAGAAGTCATCAACAGTTCCCATATGCTCAACTTTAAAGGCATTGTCTTCAATTGCTCAACAATTGGACTCCCCTTTTGCACGGTAACAAGGGGTGCTATAGGTTCAACAGCATCAGAATTTTTGGGCTGTGATGGTCGGGCTGGTTGATAAACCCTTCCACCCTGAGTAATGTTCATGATTGGGTCCTTGTCATTCCCAATAGGATAAGTCGGCTGAGGCGGAATCTCCATCAAAGCAAACTCATCAAACTCCTGCATATCAAGCTTAACTTCACTTAGATTGATGGGTTTTGGCTTGAAATCCCTCCTTGGTAGCTCAATCTTACTCAAGTCTAACGGCTTTGCCCTTTCCACCTTGGCTACCTCCGTTTCCACTTGCTTAGCAGCTTCAGCCTCCTCATCCATTTATAGAGACTTCACTAACGGATTGGCTTTCAAGATTTGATCCATGACATAATTGGTTGGTAGCCCATACTGCATCATATTGACCCTTCCCCCAAAGTTAGGGAGTGGGTTGTTTTGAGTGTTTGGCTTCTTTGGCGGTTCTTCGATTTTTACTTCGGCAATCAACTTCTTCATATCTCTTAACAAAGTGGCGCATTCATTGGTATGATGCCCTTTAGTAACATGATAAGTGAAAATGTCCACTAGAGCTGGAGGCTCATGGGGCTTCAGGTTGTTGAGAAGTCCAAGTCTTCTACACTTTGCAAAGATCATGGCTAATGATTTGCCCCATGGTGAAAGGGGTGCGGATTGAACTGCTGCAATTGCTTCTACTTATTCCAAAGTCGACGGTGGCTGGGCCAGCTTAGTAACAAAAGATGATGCTCCAGTGTTGGTAGCCTTGTAATTGGGATAAATCTTTTTGTGCTCTTAGGGGTATTCTTCCTCATCATACTTCTCGATCCTCTTGGCATAGTAAAGGACCTCGATGAATGAATTGAACTTCTTGAGCTTCATTTGATAACGGAATCGCGAATTAGATGCCTCAACCATCTTGACTACAAGGGGCTCCATTTTGGGTGCTCCATCCACTAATGCACAAACTGCAATCCATCTTTTGTAGTATTCAGGGAACGGTTCATTTGGCATTTGTCTAACCCTTTTAAGGTCTTGAAGGGTAGTCTCCATCTGATTGTTATAAGCAAATTGCCTCATGAACTCCTCACAAAGCATGTCCCAATCGGTCTTAATTGATACTAAGAACCTCATGTACCACTTTAGTGCATCACCCTTTAAAGTGGTAGGGAACAGATTCAGCATGTGATCAGTGCTGACACCCATACTAGTCATGAATCGTAGGAAGTACTCCAAATGTGTTGCAGGGGGCATATCTCCAACATAAGGAGGCATTTGAGGCATGTGAAAACCAGTAGGTAACGGTTGATTGACATTGCTAATGTAGCTACTTGTCTTGGGGTATTGGATTGTTTCAGGGTTTGCCATTTGGAGCAACTTAGGCAGGATAGCATCCAAGTCCCCATACTACTCCCTGATTCTTCTTTCCTCTATAAGATCAACAGCAGAATCAACTGCATTATTGTTGTGAGTTTCCACCCTCTCATGCTGGGTGTCATGACCTCCACCAGAACTCTGGGCTTGATGGGGAGTGGCACTCTGCCTTAAAGCCTGATCATTGGCTGCAGCTAGCATCTGAGCAAAGGAGTTTGAAGTGAGATGGTATTTTAAAGCCTTTGACATAGTTTCATCGATACTCTCTTCCAGTGCACTAACTCTTGACTCCTCCAGTCCAGCAACGGTTGTTCGTTCATCCATCTCTTCCAACACAAACGGACTGTCTCTAAGTAGAGTTGGTTGAATCTCCTCTCGATCAGATTTTGACCCTGATTCAATGACCACGTCACCTGGGGCTAGGGTGAGGCGCCTTTTTGAAATTGAAACTGAAGAAAAGCATTAGAAAGAAATCATGCATTAGTAATGCATGATTTCTTTTGTATGAATGAGAGTTGCATGTTGATGCTATGAGGATTAGAATAAAGTCTAATTTGTATGATATGTTCTTATGGCTACAAAAATGTTGTTATTGTTGTCATGATATGGATGAGACTTGATTTTCATAAAAACTTGTAAACCCTTAACAATAATTGAGTTCATTTACACATTAAAATAGATTTTATTTATGAAATTATGAAAATTACAAAGCAGAAAAAAAAAATTATTTTTTTGTTTTTTTTTACAACACGCATTATCACATCAAAAGAAAGAAAAAATAGTTCCCTTAAATCATGCTAACGGCTTGGAGTCTCCAGTATATAATTGTCTTCTCATTTGGAGCATCAGGATGTGGACAAGCCTTTATGAATGTAATCCATTCCATGTATAGACGATCAACTTCTGTGGACACCTCATCATTGTAGTTCACCTTGATGTATCTTTGATAGTTCTTCCGTTTCAAGGCATAAAAGTCTAGGCAAGAGGTTCGAAACCATGCTAGGCTATGCTCACTCCATCAATGATCAAGAATCTTCTGACGCTCTCCAAATTGTCTCTTCAGTCGCTCGAGATAGTATGACACATAGTGGTTGATACCCATCAGTTGTACACCACCTGTACCCATATGAATCATGACTTGGTCAATTGATAACCAAGGTGAGACCTATTGGATTTGATCATGCTTAGTGCTTTGAAACCATGGTAACCATTCAGTGGAATCTTTCAAGTGGAAATTTTTGTAGACAATAGCCCTTCTTGGAAAGCAGGTCGGTTTATACTTTTCCCAGTTGACATCAGGATCCTTCAGGCACTCGAGCTCTCCATTAGCCAAACTTGGAGTAGAAGTTGACTTCCTTTAGTTGTGTAAGGACGTCCTGTGTGTGTTGAACTGAGATAGACAAGCGTTTCGGTGAGGATTGTGCCGATAGGAGATGCTCCTTCCTCTAATTGAGGAATGAAGGAGACAAGTCGATAATCACAAATCTCGTTCTCCACTTCACAGAAGTAACAACCAAAGATCATTAGTTGCATGAGCGGAACCCAGCATTTCATTGTTGAAAGAGCCTTCTTGATTATTGGAAGAACAGTATCCAAACGCACACCAGGATATTCAGGAGGAGTAAGTTGAATCAAGGCAGTATCTTTAAGAGACAACATGAACTTTTTCATGATCTTGTTGTCGGCTTTCGTTTCATCTGAAGGGATGACCACCTTTGTGTTTATGTGGCATGGAACATTTAGGAGTGCACTGAATTCTTCAAATAGAGGAAATAATTCATTATCGCCAAAGCGGAACACACAGTCAATTAGGTCCCAAAAAGCAGTTGCTGAGTCTAAAAATGATTGGTTCAGACTCATTCGGAGATAATGTTTCATGTTCCACAGTCCATCTGGTTGCAACTTGTGCCAATCATCCCGAGATAGCTTCTTCAGGTAAGCTTGAAACTGAATCTTTATGAATTCCATGTTTGGCATCCTCACTTCCTTAACCATCCTATTATCTGTAAACAAAGCTTCGACAAACAAGTTAGTATTAACAAGATAATTTAACATCTTTGAGTGTGTGCTCGTGTCACAATTTTTAACATGGTCATCTTGTGCATTTATTTACAACAACGAAAGGATAATGTTCCACTTGTGATACCCAAGTCTCAAGTTCCTAATGAAACATTATTTATAGTGACAAATTTTAGAGCTATGTGAATCCTAATTTCTAGTTGTCTTTTCTTTCTAATAGTTTACAATTTTTATAAAAATCATCCCATTGATGAATGCATGAATAATGGATATGACAAATATAAGGCACATCACAAACAAAGTTCTAACCCATCCTTATAATTACGCGAGACCGGGGTACAAGGCTCTAATCCTAGGCTTGGTTACTTTGTATTTACAAAGATCAAAGACTAATGTTAGTCACACAAGTTTTGGTATAGATAAGGGAAGTTGCTAAGTCAACTATATGTTGTGTGTAGTCAAGGGTAAAAACAAGGTTCCCGAAATGGTAAAAACAACGTTCCCCAAATGTTGCAAAACCGTACGGCACAAGAGGACCGTAGGGGTTGTACAACACTCAAGTGGTTCACTCTTTGAGAATCCCCAACAGCAAGAGATATTGGATTGATCCCCAGCGGAGTCGCACTGTGAGCGAGCGAGCGCGGACGTGAGATGTCCTCGAGGCGTGAACCTTGTTGGGTGCCGTTATAGGCGGGATTTGGAGGTTCATTTTAATTTTTAAATATGTTCCCGAACAAGTTTCTTGAGATTTACTGTTTGGAGTCGCCACTCGATTCAGCTTTACCGGAGTACAGTTGATCAACAGATTGTGACACCGCACCTTAAATACAGAGATTCAGGTTCGTGACGACTTACTTACTTTTCATTTAGTCAAATTAAAATTTTCCCAATTTAATATATTTTGCGGAATTTTATATCCTACAGTCTTGTTTTGTTTTCCACACAAGAGAATGTGATTTTCGTTTTTAATGGTTAAAGTTCATTTATTGTCATTTTTTTATGTTTTTCGGTTTATGTCCACTAAATTATTCACAAACAAGTACATAATGAAAATAAAATTAGCAGCATAATTTAACAGAAATAAATAAGGTCCGGTTACAAATTTGATTTATGAAAATTCGGCGTTTTGAAAAATTTGTGGTTGAGTCTACACCTCCAAGTGATAAATTTTTGGGGTTGTCAATTTTATCCATTGCTTCGGGGCTTAAATTCCTCCAGTTTTTTAATCGGCCCAAAAATACGTGAAAGTATGAGCTACATAACGATTTGAAGGTATCCTTACAAATCCGGGTTTGATCGATAGGGATACCGATCATATGGATATGTTTCTCCAAAAATACAGTGAAAATATATGTTAGTTTCGGTTAAAAGATCATGAAATTTGAAATAAAACATGAAAATAAGTTGTTGGGGCACTATTGAAATTTTTATGGAGAATCCTCTAATCTGACAAAAGAGAAAGACCCTGAGAAGAAGTTCTATTACGTATCCTTTCCTGTGAACTGGTAAGCTCAAGTAGTCCGTCCGGCTTCTCTTGCTGAAATCATTACTCTTCATTCTCCCGTTCTCTAGCAATTGTGCTCCCTAGACCACTACCATGTAGTTAGGTAGGGGCAATCAATCCGTAGTGACGGGAATCTAGGAATGAATGGGTCACCCCCCAATTTTCTCTAACTTAATTCCTGCACATTTCATTTTCCCCTTTTAGCTTGTTAATTACAACCACTTCACTTCACAATATTCAGGACTTTACTTTACTGGAACCGCAAGTCAAGCTTCTATCCATCCGCTCCTCAGCGTAACCTAGCCCGAGACTGCATGGCTTAAGTATCTTAAGCCGCGTGGCTTAAGCTTAGCCCGCGCTACTTAAGCCTTAAGTGGTGCGGGCTTCATGGCCCTTTTTCGGGTTTTTTGACCTTCAAAACTTGTTTCTGGCTCTTGAAAGTGTTTGAAAATTGATTTAGAGACAGCACGCAGCAATTATGGAGCTCAGTAATTCACCTCTTTTACGGGATTCCGATTCCGTGGTGAAGAACCGAATTTATGCGAAAAATGCCTTTTTGAGTGTTTTCGGTACATTTTGGGTAATTTATGTTAGTCGGATTTGGCTGAAATTTGGTATGGAGATTCTATTGAATATGGAGAATTAAAATTTCAGGTTGATTGGACAAGTAAAAGTTGGGTTCATAAGGTTCCTAATAGCGGTATATAGGCAAAAACTGGGTTTTTCGGTGTTTTTGGAATGTTCGGGACTGATCTGGGCAGTTTCCGGTTGTCGGATTGAGCTGAAATTTTGTGGGAAGATGGGTATATACGTGAGGAAGGTGTGATTAAAATTTCGTGGCAATTGGATGAGTAGAGGTCGGGTTATAGGCAAGATATACCAGGTATAACAACAAAATAACAATGGAATTTTTCATAAAGTTTGGGTTTTTCTCCCCCTTTTTGGCTGGAAATGGCTTGTATTTATAGGCCAAAATCATCCTTAGGATCCCATACAAATGACAGACATGTTAGGTGGTGATTGAAGAAAAGTTTGGGGTTGAAAATGATGAAATCTGACAATTCCCGCAAGTTGATGTCCTACTTTCGGCGCTCCACGCGGGTTAAGTGGTAAGCCGCGCGGGTTAAGCCTTAAGCCACGTGAGCTTAGCGTTAAGTGGTGTGGGTTAAGTTTGCAGCTTATTGGGCTTTGGATTTTTTGGGCTTTTTAGCTTATCTAAAGGAATTTTTCAACACAAATTGATTCTCAACCACATAAAATCACCAAAGAGAGTAAATCTAATTACTTTCGTCATCGCTCCGGCCGGGACCGAAATCTCGTGCTCACAGTCACTTTGTTTTTCCTACCACTAAATTAAATTTCATCTCACTAATTCAACAGTAATAAAAGACAACATAACCCTAACGTTCACAAAAAAATTTATCATAAGCTACACCTATATACTTATCATTGTTATTGTAAGTTTGACCTAAAAGTAATCAAGGAAAAGTCTTTAAGAGATGAGAAAATTATATTGAAATCTGGGCTTTTTACACTCTTCCAGATGACATATTTATTTGGGTAACTTATAAAAATATACAAAATTCAACTTGAATGTCAAGAAAATGACAACTAACTCAAACTTATTACACAAATAACAAAAACAGCAAAACTATTATCACCAATTATCCACACAAGTTTCATATTTACACCCTGTGACATGTCCACACATATGCTTTACATACTCTTTACATTGCATATACAAGATGATTTACATTTAGTTTACATATTATTCCGAACTGGTTAAACATATGTAAGAATATCTTATTACGCATTCATTTACGTATACATTACATTTTCATTACATACTCATTACATAGCCGAAAATTTCCAAACTTTTTTTATGATATAAACAGCTTTACAAATCCATTTACATATCTTTTACATACTTGTAAATTCGATTTTGGTTTAAAAAGGAGAAGAAGAATCCATTACATATATTGCATAACCAAATACAATATCATTACATGTACTATACATATCATTCTTAATGTAAAAGTATTTTATCGAACACCTTGTGTGCATTCTTTGAACAACATCATCTTTATCACTATTGCATCATCTTCATCACCATTGCATCTCTAAAACAACAAAAAAACAGAAAATCAAGCAAAATAAAACTAGAGTCAGAGTCAATTTCAACACAAGAATCGAAATCGGAGTTGAAATTGTATTGAAAGTCACAGTTGAAATTATAACACAAAGATGAGGAAGAGAAGGGGATGGAAAAGGAGATGAGGAACAAGATAGAATTATCCGATTCTCCCATACATGACTGCTTCTTACTCACCGAATGGTAGTTTGTTTCTCGAGACGAACAGCTTCCTTCTAATTGTTAACTTCTAATTGGAGTTTGATCTTAAAAGGAAAGGAAGGCATCCAAGCGTAGAGAGATAGCAAAGAGGAGACGAAGAGCGTGGAAGCCGGAGAAGGGGAAAAGAATGGAGCAGGAGATCGTGAATCTATCGAAGGTGGAGTGATCAAAAGGAGAGTCTGTATGTTGTTAATTTTGTAAAAAGGAAATTAAAAGTGTTATTTATGTAAATAAGTTTCTTGTTGGATAATTTGTGTAAATAGTTTAAAAGTATTGTATATTAATATTAATTTCTCTATTTATTATAGAGCTAATTATATTGTACACTAGTTATTTTTAAGGATAAACAATTATAACCTCCTTAAAGTATGTTATAATACATTGTTGTCTCCCTGAGTTTTTTTAAAATAATTTATACATCCTTGTATTTTGTCTCCATCCAACTGTTACATGTATTTTACTTCCATCCAACTATCATATCCTTAATTCAATTTTTCATCCAAATAATGATAATCTTGACATATTTACCCTTGTTTTTATTTTTTGTGCATTGAACTCATTTAAAAGATTTTTTTTTTCAATGTTTCTATATATTTTTTAACTTGCTTTTACACTTGTTTTTCTTTTTCTTATATTTATAATATAAATCAACTAATCAATTTTTTATAAAATGTTAGATTATTTATGTTTGGTTACAATATCTGTACGAGGAATATATAATAAACATTGTATAATATTTTAGATATATTCAATTTGATATTATTTTTGTTCCATGAAAATAAAATAATGAACTCGCTCGCAAACAAATAATTAATTGTTTACCAACGAACAAATGAGTTTTTTCACGAGCATTTCATAAATAAATGTGATAATGAATGATTAAATCTTAAATTAAAATTTTATGATTAACCAACATTGAAACTTAGCTTTATCTCATTAGAAATTAAATGAACATGTTTTGAAATTCTATTATATTGTCATATAATTTGTAAACCTTCAATCAAAATTCAGTAAAAGGAAAATGAAAAACGAAAAATTGCAGATAATGTAATTATGTTTTTAACTTTTCCAGATCTTATCTAAAAAATGGAAATATGAAAAATAAAAAAATAAAAAGAAAAGTAATAAAAAAATTGATTATTATTCTCTACAACCAAAATAAGGCAAAATAGTTTGATTGAAAAGTAATTAAATGAAAAAAGAAATGAAGGATAAATATGTCAACATAAATATCATTTGGATGGAAAAGTTAGAAAATATAATATTGAGAGGTCATAGTTTGATGTAAACAAAACATAAGGAGGTATAAATCATTTTGAAAAAACATAAGGAGGTACTAATGTATTATGGGAGCTTATAATTGTTTGCCCTATTTTTAATTTATAAATTTTAGACCTTTAATTTCATCCAACACTTTAAATAAACCTTTCATTTCAAAAATCACCTTCCAAACAACTTTTACTTTCAAAAACTACGTTCCTCCCTTCATGCGTGGTCCCCTCCACTCTTCTCTCTAATTAATGATGTCATCACTGCATCAGCACTTTTTTTTTGAATTTTTTTACCTTATTTTACAATTATCTCAAAAACCGTTAATTTTTTTTATTTGCCGCTTTAGAGTTTTTTGTTCGTCTCATTTTTATCTTCGAAACGTCATCCATTATCGTATACTTTTTTGAATTTTTTTTTATTACTCATTAACTGGTAGCTATCTGGTAGCTATTTGGTAACCAACAAGCGAAACTGTGAATTCATAAAAACCGAATACTTTTTTCGATTGCTCATTAACTGGTAGCTATATAGTAACCAAAGAGCGAACATGTTAATTCATAAAAAACCGAATACTTTTTCAAATTCTTTTTCGATTGCTCGTTAGCTGGTAGCTATCTGGTAACCAACGAGTGAAACTGTGAATTCATAAAAACCGAATACTTTTTCGAATTTTTTTTCGATTGCTCATTAGCTGGTAGCTATTTGGTAGCTATCTGGTAACTATTTGGTAGCTATCTGGTAACCAACGAGTGAAACTGTGAATTCATAAAAACCGAATATTTTTTCAAATTTTTTTCGATTTGCTCATTAAGTGATAGCTATCTAGTAGCCATCTGGTAACCAACGAGCAAAACTGTGAATTCATAAAAACCGAATACTTTTTCAATTTTTTTTCAATTGCTCATTGACTGGTAGCTATCTGGTAACCAACGAGCGTAACAATGAAAAACCAGTTAGCTACCAGATAATGAAAACTGCGAATTCATAAACATACAAAATCTCAATTCATAAGTAATTACTGCACTCCAATTGTATCAAAGGTCTTACATGCAAGTACAGGTTCAAATCAACAAACAAGACCTAAGACACCCATGTCCACATAGTTACATCATCCAAAACAAGCAAGTCACTGAATCTGTTAAACCAAACGCCTAAAGCGACACCTGCGTGTTTAAAACCTCAAAATATTTGGTAGCTATCTGGTAACCAACGAGTGAAACTGTGAATTCATAAAAACCGAATACTTTTTCGAATTTTTTTTCGATTTGCTCATTAAGTGATAGCTATCTAGTAGCCATCTGGTAACCAACAAGCAAAACTGTGAATTCATAAAAACCGAATACTTTTTCAAATTTTTTCGATTGCTCATTAACTGATAGCTATCTGGTAACCAACGAGCGAAACAATGAACTCATACCAGTTAGCTACCAGATAATGAAAACTGTGAATTCATAAACATATAAATATGCAACAAATTTATAACAA
>CAOJBJ011315761.1:0-11108 GCA_948291685.1 Euphorbia celastroides | reverse complement strand
GGGCTTGACACACCTATTAAGAATATAGTTGGATCTATTTTATTCTCAATTGCGTCCATATTTCCTTTTCCGATATTAACTTACATATGATTGAACGTATGATGTGTTCATGACGTGTTTATGTTATACCTTAATGACTATAAGTGGTTTTTACCAAATTGAGATTAAACATTAAGGGCATGATCACTAAATTTGTACTTCATTTGTGTTTCTTTTGTTATATATTGATAGAGTGTAGTTTAAGTACTTAGATGTTTTTGGTATTTAATCATTTCCTTAATAATGCCGATATTATTAAGTCACTAGAAAAGTAACATTTGAAATAACTATATTAGACCAATTGGTTTTTGGTCGAGTGGTACATCTTCTAATATATTGATGAAAGGTCTTAGGTTCGAAACTCAACCTCCTCAAAAATTTACTAATTATTCAAAAAAAATAACTATATATATCCGAGCGATTCTAACTAAACATAGAATCATTGTTGTTTAGGTTTATAAATTAGGCATAAATTTTTTTCTAGATCATACATCATTATTGATATTCTTCCTCCTGAATATATATATATATATATATATAAAACTTTTGTTTCATGATTTCAATCTTAATTTATTGATTTTGGTTTAGAAATTCCTACTTACCGAGGGATTAATATCTTTAAGACTACATTGCAAACCGTATTTGACTAACAGAATTTGTTCATTGTAAGGACAAATATTAGACCACCTCCAATAGAATGTGAATTCTATGATTATGTGGTATAGAAAATAAACATTCAAGTTGATGGTATGGTAAAATAAATATTACAAAATGAAATATAGTTATAATAGATTGTTTATTTGAATGTGGATTATGATTTTTTGAATGAAATTTAATAATAAAAAATTAAATATTTTCTGTAATAAACTAAATCAATACTAAAATATTAAATGCAACACCTTCTATTTAAATGTCTATTTGTAGAAGTTAAAATAGATAATGTACATAATAAATGAGGGAATGAATATTCTATCAGAGAACAAATTTTTAATTTAATTTCTATTTATATTTATAGAAGATTAATAGAATAGACATTTTATTGAAAATGCTGGCTTGAATAGTCATTTAAACAATTCTCTTCTTGGTGGGATGATAACTTGGTCTTTTTCGTCTTAATTTTTTATTATGTGCTCAAAATTTTTATGATTCGCTTAATTTATTTTGCTTCTTATTTTTTTCTGATTTTTTGTATTATTTTTCTATCATTTTCATAAGATTTGGCCTCAATAATTTCCTTTTTTTTCCCAAATAATTTCTAATGTAGTTAGGATGTCAATTCATATGAATGGATCGATTTCAATTGTGAAACTTTTTTCACCAAATGTGTATCTTCTTTCTAATTTTAATTATTGGTCAGAATTACACATTTGAACATCTCAATTATCGGTAGGAAATGTTTGATCTTCATTCAACAATATCCTATAATATAACACTTTAGCCTATTCTAGTAATTATGGACTTTATTTTGAGGTATCTGTTGTTATTATGATATAAACTACTAGGAAAAGTCTAAGAGCAAGTTCAATAGCTCCTCTATAAATTAAATAGAGTAATTCTATTTATAGAGTAAGGGTCAATCCAATGGTATTTTATATGTCTACTATAAAAATAGAGATTCTCTATATCTCCTCCAACTATAGAGTAACCTATTCATTTCTTCATTTAGGAGTACGGTTGAAATAAACTATTCCATAAATAGAGAAAATAGTATAAAAATAAAGTTTAGCGCAAAGTTTTTAGAATAACGATTAGATATCCCATAAATCTTTTTCAACCACCTACTTACTGTGTACGGGCCCAACTATTCAGGGACAAGTTGTAGTACTAGACCTGACAATTTGTTAGAGTTCTATATGAGTAGTTGTATTGAAAACAAAAATATTGATGAGTCTAATATAAGATTCAATAGTTCTGAGGAGGTTAAAGTAATCAAGATCAACGGATCAAATTCAAATCAACTTGAGTTTTGTCCTAAAAGATGTTTTATGAGTTTCAAAGTTGGTTGAAGTTTATATATGTTTGGTACAGCCACTCCGACAATGTTTGAGCTGCAAAGTACGTGATTTTTGAGTTTTGTATTGTTTAATAGATGAATGGCGTACACTTATCAACGCTTGATTTGGAGGGGCATATCATATTAAGTATGAAAATGAAAAAATAAGCTATAAAGATCATGCACATCCACAGTGGCGAATCCATAAATTTTTTTACCATGATGGACATAAAAAATTTCAATGATGTGCATGTAATACATCATGGTAAAAAAAATGTATATAATACATAAAGCTTTATGTTAGGCAACATAAAAAAATGTATTATATGCTAATTAAAAGCATATAAAGTTTAAGAATAACAATTTCAATGATGTTATTTTTGAGATAGATGCTTTATGTGTCATTGATGTTTTAAAAAAGTAGTTTGGTTTTTAATTCGCCTATTGGTTTTATTTTGTTCGATTGTAAGAAACTTGCTGGGAGTTTTCATCTTTACGTTTTACATATATTAATATGTCTGCGAATCAAGTTGTACATTTGTTAAATAGAGCAGCTAATTCTTCGACAAATTGTGACATTGATTTCCTTTTTGTTTATTTTAATCAAAGTTGTAGCTGATTAATATTATAAATGACATAGTTTTAGTCAAATAAGCTACTAAAGTCAATAAAAATAATATTATCCGTTACAAGTTTCGACAAGAAAAGTCTATAAACAAGAATGATAGTGTAATAGAATAACCAATTTATGTTGTATTTTATTTTTTAACAGATAATTATTCAATCAACAGTAAGTAATTTATTAAGATATATATTATGAAATTATCCTTTTCTAAATTTAATGAATAATACTGATATTAATATGGAGTTAAATTGTGTTTTCACAAAAACAATGGATTCCAATCCAAGAATTAAGTGGGTTCCATATTTAATATATTGATATATTTGGTAGTAATTTTTGAAAATCAATGGGTTCTAGTGACCCCACATCTTAAAGGATGGAACCGCCCCTGGACACTCGTACTGTCGTACACTCTACATCTTCCATTGACAATTGTAACTGTAGTTAGTAATGACGGTATATATATATATATATAAGTTTTCATACAATATTCTATTCGGTATAACATTTTCCATAAGATCTACCATAATTTTAGTTCAATTTAAGTTCATACTCATTAGAATCCTTACATGTTTTCTTATTCATTCATATGCTAGCTTATTTATATACAGGACTTAATAAATAAATATTCAGGAATATTGTTTCACAAACTTTACAGATCCTACAATTATAGAACTAGTAAAACATAAATTTAGATTATATTTGAAATAAATGTATAAGGTAGGGGGAGCTTGGCAATGGATGATTGGTAGAGAGTGTATGGTTGGCCATTTGACAACTTTTGCCATTCACATGGAAACTATTGATTTCCTACCGTCTTATCCATTTAGATCTACTTTTATAAAATAAAAATGGACACTCGTGTGTTTCAACATTTTTTTCCTGTTTGCCTACAAATCTTGAAAAGATTTATGTAAACGTGTTCTAATATACCTTTTTTTATCTATTTATATGTAAACCACAATAATTCTGGTCTCATTATTACTAGTACAATGTTAATCACACATTTTGCCAACAGAAATATAAAAGCTCGGTTAGATTACCACAATTTATCGTTTTTATCACCATCAAATATAATGTTATGTTATTTATCAATGTTATCAAAATCATACTAGATATTAAACAGTTAAAATATTGGTACGCGGTATTATTAATTTAGTAAGATATTTCTATTGGATGATTATTTTATAAGAAACAATCGTTTATAATATATATAATCTTATAAAATATATTTTGTAATACATTTTATAATATTAGTACTATGTTTATACATATGTAACATTATTTGGTAGTATTATATCTTAACTATGTATCAATTTTTTCTAATTTTAACCAGTTTGATGTCGTTTTTTATCATACCATTCTTTTTAGTCTACAATATTACCAGTTCAATCAGGTGGTATGGTACGGTATGAATAACATTATATTCATCCAATGTTTGAAAGACAACAAATTGATGATACTACGTGAAACAAGTAATATAGAGAGAAAACGTTTACAACCATAAGTACTGCGCAAAAATTTCATATTTTTTAAAGACTTTTGTCAAAACAATAAATTGTAGTTGAGTACTTGTAAACAAAAGCTTTTAGAGAAAACAATACAAAAAATTTCAAACCATCTTTAACTATGTCCGTAATTAATAATTGGTCAAATCAATACATAGCTTCTCAAACTATCACGATTTTTTGAGCTAACACCCTTACCTTTTGATTATTAGTTTTAACCCCCTTGAAATTGTCAAAAGTGTTAGTTTCAGCCCCACAGTTGCCACGTGTCACATTTTGATTGTAGAGACGAAATTAAAAAATTAATCCTCTTTGAAAATCACAATGTGACACGTGGGAAAAAAAAAATCTGTTGTCTTCTTTAATATGTGCCCAAATATGTCTTTCATTCAATTTTTAACACGTGAAGGACACATAGGAAAGAGAATTAAAAAAGTTAGAGAGAGAAAAGGAAATGAGACACATGTCAAAACATTCATGAGAGACATATTTGAAGACATTGTAGTTGGGGACAACAGATTTTTGTCCCACACGTGGCAACTGGGGGGACGATTTTAACGATTTGGTAGAGTTTGGTTGATTAAAACTAACATAAAAAAGATGAGAATGTTAACGTAATAAAGTATGATAGTTGGGGATTAAGTATACATTTGGCCTTTCGACACAATGCTTATTTTCATGTATCTCTCATGTATTTTCAATTCTTTTTCCAACATGTTCGTTATGAATATCATTATCATAAAAGTTTTTCTGTTAAATAATTAAGACTCCACCTTAGAGAGGCTAAGTTTTCTCTACCTCTAGTGGTTCAACAGAAAATTTATGAGATTTTTCATTTTTAATTTGGAATTTCTTTTATTATTAATAGGTGCCATGCTAGCTCCAGTAACAAAACCCACCTATATATATATATATATATATATATATATCCACACCACCCCTTCACACAATCACATCCAATTTCTATTTGCACTCCGAGCCCTTGTATTCTCTCCATTAACTTAAATTACTCCTCCGTAATTTAATCTTGCTTATAATGGCAGACCCAAATCTATTTTTCCCAGCACCACAGCCCACCTACTTTCCACTTCCTGAAACCGCCGGATCTCCGCCTCGCCAACGGCGGCTCTCCGCCAAACTTTTTGTCACCGCCGTTTCTGGAATGTTGCTGGTGTTCTTAGCTGTGGCTTTTATAAGTAGCCCGATGGAATCCCCAAAAATTGTCGGATCACAAGAAGAAGAGAATGTGGCTTCATTATCGGAGCAGGCCAAACCCGAGATTTTACGGCCGCCGTCCCGCGGCGTTTCGGCCGGAGTTTCGGAGAAGGCCAACCTAATCTCGGCATTGGAGTATGAATGGAATAACAGCATGCTATCTTGGCAAAGAACGGCTTTTCATTTCCAGCCTGAGAAGAACTGGATGAACGGTACGGACTTCCATTCTTTTATTTACTTTCTCTGTGTTTTTATTGGCTGCAATACTCACAAGTCATACCTTTTTGAAGAAATAGTTAATGGCATTACTTCACCAGTCACCTCATTAATTAGCCTCGTTTGTATGCCAATTACAAACAAAATTAAGGACTAAATTTGTCCAACTTTTGGAGATTTTGAAAAGCTAAATAGATTTATTTAATCGAGAGCTTTTTACTGGTTACAAAAAGTTTCTCTATAATGGGCGAATCTCAAACATTACAACTGCCTTTTAACGAAACAAGTCCAAAAATTGAATTTATTTCGCATCAGTTAACATCTTCTTCCTTCCGAAACATCTCATATTTTACTTTTTGCGGGATTGCTTTTCCAATAAAACTTGCGGGGTTTTTTTTATTAGTTTTGAAATTTGGATTACAGATTTTACTTAAATTACACCATAATTTTCGTCATCAAAATATTTCATTGTTGTATGGAAATACCAAATTTTAAGCTTTCTCTTTGCTGTTCAGTTGTTGTATAAATAAGTACTCAATTTAAAAGAACTTATGCTTCTTTTTCTAGAGTTTTCGTATAGCCAATTAATGCTATAAGCCGATAACAGCATCTTGTTCATGATTCTCACGTGCATAAGGAGCGGTGCTATTATTGAAAAGTATAAAACTAATGGTTTTGATGGTAACGTCGCTTTAACATTTTTACAACATAAGAAATTTATTGTTACTAGTAGCTACTACTACCTTACCTTTGTTACTATTGAATGAGTGTATGAAGTCTTGATCTAAGAGTGATAAAGGACAATGTACTAAATTTTATTTTGTAAAAGCTTACACCTTATTAGAAAACCTTTGTTTGCTTCAAATCACATAAAACTGGACTTTTGGCAATTAAAAATACGGTGTCGTGTAGTCTTTGAAGTTTCAGCATCGACATTAATCCACCTGTGCATAATATGCTGACTGGTTTAATTTGATTTTGCGAAATTATGGGTGCTTTTTGGCGGGATATCTGCTTCAGATCCTAACGGTAAGTCCTCTTTTATCTCTAAAATTCTGCTTTATTCTTTAATATATCATTGAAAATTTATTTCAGTGCACACAAAATTGATGATTCTGGTTTCTGAATATGACCATACAAGTGGTTTGATTTTAATTGCTTCAACATGACTGCTTGGAAAATTCCCATCCATCCAGTAGACATACGACTATTCTACTAATTATACCATACAGAGGTTTTTTAATCAAATATAGTATATAACAAGTTTTTATTTGGTAACATCTTGCTTTTATATATTCAATTTTTCTTATAGAGAGGATAATTTTATAAACATTTAACTATGAAGTATATTTTGAATGGATATTTTTCTTATATTTTGGTAATTTGTGGGGTTCACACTGTAATTAAATCTCAACCATTAAAAATGTACGAATGGATGAAATTGTCTCAATTTTACAACTTTATAATCTCTTAACTTTAGAGAATCATAATATACGTATTATTCCACATCAAGTGATATTGAATTTGGCTAAGCCCTCGTACGTGCAATATTGTTGTTTGTTTTTCTTACAAAGGAACATATATAGTCAATTGAATCAAATCAAATCAGAGACATTTATAACTTTAACTAAATGTAGATAAACATGACGTCAAATCCCTCTTACATGTTGAAGAATCAGATGCATTAGCTAATAACTCTACAACATGATTTACACATTGAAAAGCATAGACAAAATATAAAAAATTAAAATCCATATGCTAAATTATAACATCGCACAAAACATGACAAAACAATAAAACAACATATGTATTTGGACAAGACTTATTACGAAAACAAAAAACAAACACTGTAAATTATATTTTCTTATCCCACAAATAACGATTTAGAGATCCATAATTCTTTTTTGAATAATTACTTACTCTATAACATTAATAATTATTATAGATTTGAAAATCTTTTGCTCAACACATATTGATCAGGTTTTCTAGTGTAAAATTTAATAAAGTGTAATGTCTAAAAGCGGAAGAAGTTCGACTAAGTTGTAAATCAAAATTGAAATCTAACCTAACTGTGAAACAGAATTGAATTATGCAAACCATTATTACTCTTGTAACTAAGTTTGATATCTATGGTTGACAACTCCTTAATTTGATTAGTAATTCCTCTAATATTCGTTAAACGAAAAAAAAAATAACATTTATATAACTCAAATTTGCAGGTCCAATGTATTACAAGGGATGGTACCATTTGTTCTACCAATACAACCCCCACGCAGCAATATGGGGAGACATTGTATGGGGGCACGCCGTCTCAAAGGACCTAATCCACTGGCTTCACCTTCCACTAGCCATGGTTTACGACCACTGGTACGACCTCAACGGAGTCTGGAGCGGCTCAGCCACGATTCTCCCCAACGGCTCAATCGCCATGCTCTACACCGGCTCCACCAACGAGTCAGTCCAAGTTCAAAATCTGGCCTTCCCCGCCGATGAAACCGACCCGCTCCTCATCAACTGGGTCAAATACTCCGGCAACCCGGTTCTGGTCCCACCACCCGGAATCGGAATCAAGGACTTCCGCGACCCGACTACAGCTTGGTTGACCTCCGGAGGAAAATGGCGAATCATAATCGGGTCAAAAATCAACAAAACTGGGATCACTTTGATTTACGACACTGAGGATTTTGTGAACTACGAGTTGAAGGAAGAGCCCCTTCACGGTGTAAATAACACTGGAATGTGGGAATGTGTGGATTTTTACCCGGTTTCTACAACGAGTGAAAGTGGTGTGGACACTTCTGTTAATGGCCCAGGTTTTAGGCACGTTTTGAAGGCGAGTATGGATGATGATAGGCATGATTACTATGCAATTGGGACTTATGATGAGAAACTGGGAAAATGGTATCCGGATAATCCGAGTGTTGATGTGGGCATTGGTTTGAGGTATGATTATGGTGTTTTTTATGCTTCGAAGACGTTTTATGATCAGAATAAGGATCGGAGAGTTCTGTGGGGTTGGATTGGGGAGTCTGATAGTGAAGCTGCTGATGTCCAGAAAGGATGGGCTTCGGTTCAAGGAATTCCGAGGACTGTAACATTGGACAAAAAGACCGGCTCCAATTTGATTCAATGGCCGGTTGAAGAAGTAGATAGTTTGAGATTAGGAAGCAACGGATTTGAAAATGTCATTGTGAAGCCTGGATCAGTTGTCCCCCTTGATCTTGATGCAGCCACTCAGGTTCAGTGCCTAAAATTTTCCAATGAAAGATAATTTTAGGCGTAAAGTTTGGGATATTTTTGCAAATGCTAATTAATGTGTTGAATTATGGAATGCAGCTGGATATTGTGGCAGAGTTTGACATAGACAAGAATGTAACTGAGAGGTTTGAGCAATCGAATGAAGAGTACTTCAACTGCAGCAAAAGTGGAGGAGTGGCTCAGCGTAATTCATTGGGACCATTTGGTCTTCTGGTTCTTGCAGATGATAGCCGAGTCGAGCGAACTCCTGTCTACTTCTATGTTGCAAAGGGGGGAAATGGCACGCTTAAAACTTTCTTTTGCACTGACCAAACCAGGTATAAATTTGTGTAAATGTTTCCTACATATGAATTTTTGTCACATAATGTCGTTGCGTTATCACAAAACGACGGGCTATGCAGATCTTCTGTTGCAAATGATGTGACCAAACAAATATATGGAAGCTACGTTCCAGTGTTAGAAGGGGAAAAGTTCTCGTTGAGGATACTGGTAAACAATTAGGGCAAATCAATTAATTAATATTATAAATTGATGTTGTGAGTAATAAAATAAGAAAATGGAATGGAAATGAATGTGCAGGTGGATCATTCAATTATAGAAAGCTTTGCACAAGGAGGAAGAACATGCATCACATCAAGAGTATATCCCACAAGAGCAATTTATGGAGCTGCAAAATTATTTTTGTTCAATAATGCAATTGAAGCTAATGTTACAGCTTCTCTCAAAATTTGGCAAATGAATTCTGCTTGTATTCGCCCTTACCCTACTGTTGTTGCTATGTAGGTTTTTACTTGTGCTATGTATTGTGTAGCTTTTATAATGGGGAGAGCGTGCGATATAAAGATAGGTTACCACAAGTTTGTAAGTTAAAATAAATGTATTTAAGGTCGTGCGATTGATTAGTGTAAAGCTGTGCTTCCAGCGTTGCATTATACAATATTAGTTGCTTTAAAATATATTCGTTATAAATAGACTTGTTCGCAATATATGGGCTAACCTTTCGGCTCGAGCACAGCCCGATGAATAAAAATATTAATTTTTATATTTTTATATTATATTTAAAAATTTATATGCTTACTTTTATAATAGCTTACTAAATTATTAACTAATCATTTAAAAGTTTTATCAAACTATGTATTTAAACGTAAAATTTATATGAAATTCATAACTTTTACAATCTATTCAATTAAAAAATTTAAAAAATATCAACAGTTGTGAGCCGAGCTTGGAATTGACTCCTTAAGGTCGGCTTAGACCCGGTTCGAAGCCGAAATTTTAAATCATAGGCTTTGGTGAGGTTTGAGTTGAAATTTTCATTGAAAAACCCTGTAAAACTCGCTGAAAATACCAGAACTGCCCAACGAACAGGTTTAGATTGATAAATAAAATAAAGGAAATTGTTATTTATAACCAAAATTGAAAGGTTTTGCCATTTTTATCCCCTAATTATTTCTTTAACATTTATAAACAAAATCAAACTTCTCTTTTTATTTTTGCAGTTCTTCTCTTCTTTCTCCTGTTTCTATTTTCCTTCAATCACAGTGGAGTTCTTCTGTGTTCGTTTGTCTTGTTCTCTAGGTATCGTCATTCTCTACTGATCTCTTCTCCTTGTTCTTTGATCTCTTTCTCGAATCTATCTCTACTCCTTCCTGTGGTCGTTTTCTTGTTCTCCATATCTCTTCCTTCTTTTTTGTTCTCTAGATCTCGTCATTCTCTTTTTCACCGATCTCTTCTCTTTTTTCTTATTCTGTTTGCCTTGTTCTTCAGTTTTATATTCTTCTTTATCGATTGTTTATTTTGATTTCGATTTATTTGCGTGCTTTTCGATCTAAAAAATGAATACATTTTTCAATCTCGGTGTATGATGTTATGTAGTGATGTAATATATACAGTAATGTTGATATCTGGTGTTATATCAAGGATATATCCTATTATATTCAGGATATATCATGTTATATCCATTATATATTCATTATGCTATTAGGATATAACATGATATAAAAAAATAGAACAATGAAAAAGTGCGGAGATTGAATTATTAAAACCAAAAAGTACGGAGATTAGATATGAGTTTGAACTTTTAATTTTAGTTACAAAAGTTATAGTTTTTAGTTTTGATTACAGAAATTTGAAATAAAACCTAAAATAATATATTTTTGAATTTTTCTTTATAAAATAATGTGTGACTCACGGCACAACACTATATCAGATGGGTCTACCAAACAGTAAAAATCTGTTGTCCCAATCTAACTGTCCC
>CAOJBJ011315308.1:0-12176 GCA_948291685.1 Euphorbia celastroides | reverse complement strand
AATCAACTTTTGACATAAAGTCACACCACTTCAACTAAACCCTAAAATGAATTTAGGTGCACAATTACATTGCATTAAAGCCTTCAAAAGAAGCATTCAGACTTAAAGTCTATAAACTAAGTTGGTAAAATAAACCCAACTCAGCTAAAAAGCACACATTCATGCATAAAGCATCCTTTGCCTTTCAATAAGCATTTTTCCGAACTACATTGACTTTGATTTCCCTATTCAATATGGGATATGTAGGCCAATCTATAATTAATTACGGGTTTCAAGTCAAATAACTAAAAAACACCTTTCACCTGCATCACATATAGTCCAACATAAAAATCATGACATGTTCCCCGAACCCTTTCTCTAGTTTACATTTTAGGGTTTTCTTAATTGATCCATAAAAATTTAATTAAGTGGCGACTCCTTAACACCAGGCTTCACTAGAGGTCTAACTTGGTACAAAACCAGTGGACACGCTCACAATCTAGTGATACCTGTTCACACGCTTATGATCAGCATGAATTAAGTCAAACCAGGAATTGAAACCATATCGACGAACACAAAAGATGAACCATAGAGAACCTGAATTGTGAGTGTGAATACGCCAAATCCATTTGAAGAGCAAACTAACATTCATCACATGAAGATCTCTAATTCTCAAACCACCATATTCTTTCGGAAGGGAGATGGTATTCCAGCTGACTTTACAAATCCCGTTCGATTCATGACAACCTCTCCAAAGAAAATTCCTCATGATAGAGACCAAAGAATGACGAACCTCTTGAGGTAAGCAAAAGAGTGACATTAGATAGATCGGGAGCGAGGCCAACACATATTTGATCAAAACTAAACGGCCTGCATAAGAAAGACAACGACCCTTCCAATTGGGAAGTTTAGAATGAAAACGGGAGACTAAAGGATCCCAGGCGGCCACAGAATACATGCTACGGCCTAAAGGAGTGCCAAGATAAGAAATAGGAAAGTTGTCAATTCGGCATCTCAACTTAACCGCACACTCCTAAAGAATAGAATCATCCACTCTTATGCCAAGAATTGAGCTTTTGTGAAATTTAATTCGAAGCCCAGAAATCAGCTCAAAGCATTTCAACAAACGGATATATGAAAGCATAATGGCCGAATCCGTAGGGAGAAAGCACAAAGTGTCATCTGCAAATTGAAGCAAAGAGAGATTCAGAGTAGAAGAATCTAATCTGAAGCCCGAAATAATTCCTTCTGAGATGGCAGCCTCAAAAATTTATCTGAGACCTTCAGGTGCCAAAACAAAAATGAAGGGGGATAATGGATCACCCTGCTTAACTCCTTTATGAATAGAGATCAAGGCAGTAGGAGAACCATTAACCAAAACCGAAGTAGATGAACTAATCCGACAATTAGAAAGCCAAGAGATCCAGACCTCACTCAAACCCATCCTTTGCAGAACCATATCAATGTAAGACCATGAGACGCTATCAAAAGCCTTATGAAAATCAAGCTTCAACAAAAGACAAGGGCGTCGGCTTCTATGAAGATCATGAATAACCTCTGAAGCAATAAAGGAGCATTCATGGATGCTTCGACCTTTTACAAAAGCAAACTGGTTGTTTGATATTACATGAGGGAGCACTAATTGCAAGCGACGAGATAACACCTTAGCCACCATTTTGTAAATAACATCAATCAGTGAAATAGGACGATAATTACTTAAAGAAAAAAAGCCTGGAACTTTCGCGATAAGAATCATGAAGGAGGATTTGATGGCGTCTGGAAGAGAGCAACATGCTTGAAAATGATGGAAAAGATGCATAAAGTCAGACTTGATGCATTGCCAAAACTTCTTGTAAAAATAGAAATTAAACTCGTCGGGACCATGGACTTTATTATCCCCGCAAGCTGAAACTACCGCCCAAACCTCAGCTTTAGAAAACGGGGCAACCATCATATCATTTTGATCAGAAGAGACCTATAAAAATGCAACCTCTCCAGTGAGAAAGGTATGTCAACGTGAGACCGAAAATGGTCCGCATAGAAAGAAGGAATCTGATTTCTTATGCCAGGAACATCCGAAATGACCGAATCCCCAACATCAATCTGAGTTATCAAATAATTTCTGAACCTTAAGGAGACCACCCTGTGAAAGAACTTGGTGTTATCATCACCAAGAAGACACCAATTAACCCTTGATTGTTGGTGACGAATAGATTCAAAACGCCTATGCTTGATGGAAAGACTTTCCTTCTTATCCTGCAACTCACCCAACAAGCTCTCTGAAAGCGGCTGTGAATTACTCGCCGATGTTATGGATAGAATGGAAGATTCCAATGCAGAAATTTCCTTCTCTAGGTTCCCAAAATTAGCCGAATGCCATTGGCGAATAAAGCTTCTGAGAAGTCCTAGGTTAGCCAAAATATCCAAGGAGGCATTAGAAGCTGAAATGGCAGCCCACTTCCCTCTAACAAGGCCATCAAAATCAATGTGATCCCACCAACAGTTCAAAGATCGGAAAGGTCTCGGACCATGAGCATGGTTAAGCTGGGATTGGAAAAGCAAGGAGAAATGGTCCGATAGAGTAGTGTCAGTAGTGGATACCAAATGGGAGGGCCAGATATCCGCAATAGCACAAGATACCATAATCCTATCAATTCTCGAAAAGGATCGAGCATTAGACCAAGTATATTGGCATCTCTGTAGAGGAACATCAAGAAGCTCACACTCAGAAACCATATGATGAAAATCTGACATTGAAGGCAAAACCGCACCACTCGACCTTTCAAAAGCCTCAAGAGTTTCATTAAAATCACCGCAAATAATAATACTCTCAAAGCTTTGAATCACAGGCTAAAGCTCTTGCCATAAAGAAGATCTCTGATTGGCATCCGTAGGACCATAAACCGCCAGAACATGAAAAGTAATCTGCCCTGAAACAAAACGCATAACGACCCATCTAGCTGCAGCTGAAATCATAGAGCCCTGAATAGAAATTGAATTCCAAGAAATAATCAATCCACCCGACAAACCCACTGCCGGTATACAATGAAAAGCGAAATCATTATGACCCTAGAACCTCTTAATAACAGAACCAGAAATAACAACCAGTTTAGTTTCAAAAAGAACAAAGAAATCCAGGTGATGCTTGCGACAACAATTTTGAACAAAGGCTTGTTTAAGATTATTCCGCAACCCACCTCTACAATTCCAAGATAAAAAAGCTAACATAATGAGGAACAAAAAAACCTGGAAAGACAAAGAGCTAGATCAATGATCACTGAGACTGATCACCAAGATAATCTTGTCCTTGTTAACTTCCTCAAACATCCCGAGTCGCGAAAGTCAATTCTGCCTCATTTAAATCCTGATGATGGGAACCCGAGGAATGACAACCACTACTAGGGACTACGGATGAGGAGAAAAGGAGTTAGCTTGAACTTCCTCAGCACCTAACGAGATGCCTTGAGGCATCTCCTCATGACTAGGCTCCCTAGATTGCGAGCCACTTGGACTCGAGGACGACGACAGAGATCCATTCATCGACCTATTAGAATCAGCGGGGCTTTCAGAACTTGGGCTAAGAGAAGATTCATAACTCTCCTTAGAATCTTGAACAGTCCCAAAATTTGAAGAGCTATCATCGGTATCGAAACTTTTTCATTCTCCACACATGTATCACACCTGACTGGCTACCGAAAAATACAGTAAACAATAACCTCAGACGAACCACGGAGAATATTTAGAGGGAGAGGCTGAGTTCCAAAAGGAATGGACATTAGGCACGAAACCATGTCCAGTCTATCCGGCCTAACAAAATCACCATCAATAGAAACCACCCTTCCAAAGTGAGAGGCTAGTTGTCGAATCAATGATTCACACACTAACATGGGTGGGATACCCATCAAATCCAAATACATCAGACCTTCTGTCGGAGAAAAATCAGCAGTGAGAGGATTGGCTTCATAGATGAGATGACTCATAACTTTCCAATCACCATTCAAAAAATCTTCCATAGCCTTTTGGTTGAGAAATCCAACAACCACGCAATCCCCTCCGGCCGGGGCCGCGAAATCAATGGGGAACTTCCTTTGAATTAGAAGATCAAAAATATTCTTAACATGAGGCACATGGATGAGCTTAATCAGACAAGAGAGACATTTCCAAGGTGCCGACTGAACAATCATCTTGGTCTCAGATGAATCTCCCTTATCACTTAAGTCGGAAGGCTTCGATGATACCAGCTTTGAATCTTGAATGGATTCTTCTGAATTACGGCCCTGCCCACTCTCTTCCCGATTCCTTTGATCCAACTCAAATGAAACAACGGTGGCATAAGACATGTCATCCCTTGGTGAAGGGCGAAATTTCCTAAAAATTCTCGGACCCTGAGGGGCTTTCCTGATTTCCTGACAGCGAGATTTTACCCCAGAGAAATGAACCACAAACGCTTGCAGTCGAATAATTCCAATACAAACAGCATTCAGGCGATATAAAGCATCATGAACAGGAATCGATCCATCAAGAGTAATGAAACCAAAATTTAGATTTCTCCTATTTCTCTTCCTAGCCACATAAACCTGGCCAAAAACTCCATATTAGGCGAAGATTCGCTTCTTTGAATCGCTCTCATATCCATTGGGAAAGTTTTCAAAGTACAATTTCATGGAATTAGGAAACCCGTTAAGATGAACCTGGGAACGATCAAATGGGGAATAAGTAGAATTTTTTAGTTTCAATAAAAAAATTACTTTAACCTATTGGGGCCTGTTTTGTAAGTTTCGCACAGGGCCTCGCAATTTCACGAGACGACCCTGTCTAAATGCTTAAAAATATGAATAACTTTGACATCAAATTTAAATCTAATGTCAAAACTCATGACTTCAAACTGATACAGAAAATTTAAATAAAATATCCACAACCTTCCATTATTAAACCACCATTAGCAAAATTTAAACCATCATCTGAACATTTAGGATATATATATTTAAGAAAAGATACGACTTTACCCGGGTTTATCTATGATAAGTGAAATGAAGATCAAGAAAGAATTTTTATTAGAAAAAGGGATTAAGAGCATAGGTAGCAATTTTTTAATATTAAAGGAATAAATCCTAATATAGTTATGCATTCAATTAATTTAGAAACATATAATAAATCGATTATTGAAGGATAAAGAAGATTAAATCCGAATATGAAAGTTGTTGTTTGAAAAGAAGTTAGATGCATTTGGTGTAAAGTTTTCATGAAAGGGAAAGGTTTGTTGTTGTTTGTTTAAATAAAAGAATCCAAACCATTTGTAGCACGAACAATGTGGGTCATAGTGAGCCTTGTGATTGAAATCTAAAGTCTACAGAGTGATTTAGTGTCTCGGATTTGAAAAAGTGGTTTTGGCAGTACAATGCCATAAGAATTGGTTTTAGGGAATCAGTGAAAATAGAGCTAAAACATGCACAATTTTCACAAATAACTTGAGTTTCCATCTGGTTCAGCTCACAACCAGAAATTAACAGAGATTCAAGTTTGGGCAAAATGTTTACTCAGATTGACATCTAAAGCCTTCAGAATGATTTAGTGTCTCGAATTTGAAAAAGTTATTTTGGCAGTACAATGCCATAAGAATTGGTTTTAGGGAATTAGTGAAAATAGAGCTAAAACCTGAACAAATTTCATAAATGACTTGAGTTTTCACCTGGTTCAGCTCACAACTAAAAATTAATAGACATTCAAGTTTGGGCAAAATGTTTACTCGCAATATTAATCCAAAAACATTTTAACTTTTCTTGAAATTCTTCGTGGAAGTGTTTTTCTAAATTTGGTTTTATTAGACATGATTATTTTATAAAGTGAAAAAGTGAACCCTGCAAAACGATTATATCAGTTTGAAGATGCACGAGAGAAAAACTAACAGTGGTGTCTTGCTCTTATTCACATGTTCGACCCTTATGTTCGCCATTCATTACATTACATGAAAATTTAAGCCCAAGGTACCTGTTAGCGGGCGAACCTCTCCTTCCCCTTACCTCGGACCTTCCGCATCTTTGGGAGTTGCTAAAAAATGGTGCGGGTGAGAGAAGGTTTGAAAAGGATTTAACTACCACGAGCCTGGAGGGCGGACAGGGGTTGCTTGTCACGACACATATTCGCAACGGGAGGGAGAACTTGCTTCAAAATCGAGCCTGTGGCCTAGATATCGAGGTTCAAATACCTCGTATCTCGCATCAAAAGACATTGGGGTGGCTATGATGTGCCAAAACATTTGAGTTTCAAAAGAGATTGAGAACTATTGCTTAATAACAAATCGTTTTCGTAAAAACTATTTTGGAGTCGCCACCCGGTTGAGCTCACAACCAGGAATTAACAGATAAATGGGTCCTGACAAAATTTTTATTCATAACATCGATCCAGCATTAGTATGACATATCATAAAATAACTCACATCAATGTGTTCCAAGAGTTTATTTTATTACATCCTTTCTTTATATAACATTGCGTATTGAAAAAGGTATAGCATAGATATACTTATAGAGTATCCTTGCGTTTGTTCATTATAAAGAAAACCATAACCTCGAACGGATGCTTTGAATGCAATCAATGCAATACAATAAAGATGGGCTTAGAAGCCAAGAACCCTCAATTTACTTTTCCTTACGGTTGGTGGTTTGGGACCGATGGTGTAGTGATTGGGAGAATTTCGGTAGAATTTCGGGTTGTATTTTGGTGAATTCTAAGTAAGACAAGGTCTTGACTTCACCAGTATTTCGAGTAGAGTCGAGGGTTTGAGAGATAATCCCTAGCTATAGGAAGCTATAAAACGGTATAAGAGTGAAAACCCTGCGAGAATTTCGGCAGAGTTTCGAAAAGACCCTAAGATCAGATCCTCGATTATCCAGCAGTGATTTACCTAATATGCGGGGCTTAGGGTGAAGTCAGTTGATGCCTAGGTACTAGGGTCTTTCGACGGCTTCGGGATTGGTTTTTTGAGGGAAAGACTCGATCAGAGTTGCCTTTAAGAGGACTTTTGGAGGCTTTAAAAAGCTTAGGAATGCCTTAGAATGGCTTTAGGAAGGATTTGAAACTGTTGAGATGTGTTTGGTTATGAGTTCTTGTTGGACGTGTATGTTGAAATGGGGAGAGGAGAGGCCTTTTTATAGGCATCTCGAGGGTGTAATCTAGCCGATCGGCTAGTTACATCATAGATTGAAACTAGCCGATCAGCCAAATTACACCTATTACTAGCCTAGGTGTTATCTAGTTGATCCACTTTTCTAATTAGTAATCAAAATAATTCTAAAATAAACCAGTGTTGTAAGTATAAAAAAATCACCATCTAGAAAAATGATGATAACTGCTAGTATACATTTGCGATGTAGTTTTAAAAGATATAGATCCCACAGGGAAGGAAGGTAATAAAGTAAATCAATTTGAAAGACAGTTAAAAATAAATAATAAAAATGAAAATGATATATAATGGATAGTTGAGAGAAATAAGTTGGTACAAAGTGGAAAGAAGAAAAATACAATTGAAAAGAACTTTTTGAAATCTAGTCTTAGAAAAAGTATATGAAAACCTTTTACAATATATTTTTATAAAAATCAATTCTTCAATTCATAACATTCAATGAAAACACTATAGAATCCATATTAGATAACTTTTCCAATCCTAGCGTATGTACGACTATAGTCGAATACGAAAATGCCAAGTTTTACCTCAGACTGACTATGTAATTGTAATTAGCCTTAAATAATTCCTTTAAAAACTAATCCGTTTCATCGAGACTTAATTATCACACTTAATTATCGCACTTAAAACCATCATACAAGAACCATCATACGTGAAAGTATAGTATATGTAGGAAAACAACCAAGTTCTTATAAGGTATGCCTAACGAGATAAAAGGGAGATCAAACATTTTTCGCTATTCAGTTGGATGGTGATGTTCCTATCCAAAAGGAGCTGTCAATTCCAGAGCAAGTCCCACATCGATTTGTAATCCGTTCTCAATCCTACGAAGTTCCTTTCAGACTTTATCTTCTTGTGAAAACTTGAAATGCTTGAATTTGAAGAACAAAAGATTTCATTGATTGTATGGTTTGCAATTACATACTTCAAGAAAACTACAACTTTTAGAAGTTACAAGTGATCATGAAATGATCGATTCACTCATAAACATTCATCTTAACTAGAAAATCAAAAGATCTCTCAATTCATTTTCTCTCAATAACACTTGTATACACGAATTTATTCTCCTAGAATGCTCTCATTGCAAAATATATTATTTTCTATAGAGGAATTCCTTTATATAGAAGTGAGAAGTCATACCCTTTCATGAAGAGTTGTGTTTCTTCACAAAATTCATATCTCTTGGATGAAAGGTTGTACTTCTTCACCCCTAGGCACGTCTCTCTTCCTTTTGGATAAGTTTCCTTTCATATTTGACGGTCGGAAACCGTTGTGGCGTTTAAACGAACTTGCAACCGGTAGAAATTGTTGAAGAATTTTCTGGAAATCACGTAGGTCGCGATCGCGAATGTGTCGCGCTCATGATTCAAGTATGTTCTAGAAATGGTTTTTTTGATGACAAGTCGTGATCATGACTAAAGTCGCGGTCGTGAATTGTTGTTTCTTCAGCAGCAAAAAAACTTAAAAAACTTCACCAATTTATCCCAAACTTTGGAATATCCAATTGCATCATTTTTAACCTTGAATAAACACCAAAATAGATAGTTTTCTCTCCAAATTTGGTATGTTCCATCATTATGCAAATTTAGCCTCTAATTCTATAAAAACCTGTACTTCCATAAAAAACAAAAACATACCTTATGAAATCCAATAAAAGAGGTATAAAATAACATTCAACTAAGAGTATTTTAACACTAAATACATAGGTAAGTAAGTGTCTTTTTACACTTATCATTTGCCCAGTCTTTATACATGACCACCATCTTATCTAAGATCTTCTTCAAGGACTTGTTAGTTGCTTCTACTGCTCCGTTTGCTTGTGGACGATAGGGAAACGACTTGTGGTGCTCTATCCCATGTCGTTTGAGTAACTTTGTTGTTGCCCCTTGAAGCTGGACCCATTGTCAGACACAATATGATGAAGCAAGCCAAATTGAGTGAAAATATACTTCTGAATAAATCTAGCAACTGGCAGTAATATTGGAGTAGGATTCAGCCTCAACCCATTTGGGGAAATAATCGACTCCTACTACTATGAATCTGTTGCCATTGGATGCTGATGGTCTAACCTCTCCAATGATATCAATGCCCTAGGTGTGAGCATAGGATTCAGCCTCAACCCATTTGGGGAAATAATCAACTCCTGCCACTATGAATCTATTGCCATTGGATGCTGATGGTCTAACCTCTCCAATGATATCAATTCCCTAGGTTTGAGCATAGGATTATATTTCTCATCTCATGAGGTGATGATGAATTTTTCCCTTCGTTACTTCGAGGTTTTTCCTTATGAAGATCGAATTTTGGTTAAGCCTAAGCTAGGTTGATTCGTGTTCTTTATGGCTCCAAAACCAACCGATTAGAACAAACTCAAACCAAATGACCTTTTTGATCCTAATAAACTCGAAACCCCAAAACTTTAGGGAGCCTGGAACCCATGAAAAAGCCTTATTGAAGCCCGAAAAGGACGAAAACTAGAAGACAAGACCTGAAATTGGGGCACAAACCATTGAACCGGAATAACCAAGAAGACATTTATGGCTAGAAAATATACCAAAATAGTCCCTAGGATCCCATTTTAAAGTCCCTCAAAATCTCCTAGAAGAATTGGTGCCAAAACCGGGCTAAAAGCCCTTTTTTCATGAATTCAGGCCGGTCGGACCGAACAACTTCGACCAGTTGCGAATTTACAACAAAAAATACTTATTTAACTTATAAGTTAAAAACGCCTTATAAGGAATAAGTTAAAAAAGTCATCGGCATGAGAAACACCCCCTTAGTATCATCTCAAATTTATGATCTCTATGTGCTACTTATAGGAATAAAGCTGACATTGATAAGATCATTAGTTAGTGTAAGCTGGTATAACAAAACATCTTTTCACTACATATTTACGAATACACATGAATGATTGAGCAGAATTCTGGCAGAATAATGCTAGTATAAGAACATATGTAGACTTGAAGAGTAGGAGAGACAATAGTTTTAAAGGAGTAGACGGGGCTTTGCTCCCTTTTGCTCAAGAAAAACTATCTATAACATATGTATAGGGAAAACGTACACTAACTTTGTTCCTTTTGGCTGAGGATTCTTGATGGAATAGAAATTGTTGAAAATATTGTCTCCTTTCTCTATATCATGATATTGCCTCTTTAATTTTTTTTCTTATTTCAATTAAATTTGATATTGCATTCGACTCTTTATCTTCTATTTCTACTTTTATGAATCATATTTTAAAAATTAGCTGCCTATTTAGTGATTTCTTAGTATTTTACTAACATACATAGTGTATTTTGATGGTGAAAGTGAAAAAATATTGGAAAACTCTAAAATACCCTTAAAAAGCAGTACGTATTGTGCACCTTACGCCTCACCTGCCCTTTGACAAGGCGTAGTGTATCAGGACTAGACTTTTGCATCGTTCTGCACTTAGATACTCCTCGATGTTGGTGTGCTAAGTATGCCTTTCTTGCAACTTTGGGGCTATGCAGAAGCTTTTTAGTATGAACTAGGATTAAAGGGAGGTTTTGAGAGAACACTCTTGGTTTGGGAATGATGGCTTTTATTAGCTATACAATGATTAGGCTACAACTTATGCTTTGACACTTTGGATGGATACTTTTTCATTCCATTTTTTGCAAAATTAGTGAGGAGGCCTATTTATAGGCAAAACCAACTTCTTAATGTGTGGTCTACATTTAATTACAATAAAATATGCCTAAAATTTCACATTAGGTCGGTTGGGAACTAGCTAGAACTCATTTGCTGTGATTTAGCCTGCATCTAGGCAATTGTAGAGATTTTTGGGCTTTAACAATGGTTTTCTTTTGAGCGGCTGCATCAGTATTTTGGGCCTTTGGCATCATTTTTTTCGAGCTGGGCTACTTTGTGCGGGCTGCACACTTTCTTCACCCATTTTGAGCTAGTCTCGGCCTTATGGCCTAATTTTCACACACATCTTGCCTTGGCCTTGCTTCCCCACATCTGAGAGCCTTGCTAATGTTCTTGACATCCCTCAAAAGTCTCGCTACACTTCAGGAAAGCCTTGCCAAGTGTTCTTTGTCTTGCCTATGCACTTGGGTATTTTTCGCCTTGATCGAGTCTTGTTCACACTTATGTATTTCGTCTTGTGGGTGCAAAATATACCTTCGTGATACACCTCTTGTACGCTATTCCCTCTCTTGCACACCTTAGCGCATTTCCCTTCGCGATCACCTATCATACGCCATTCCTTGCACGGGGCAGCCATATATTATGGGGCTAAAATGTTAGGGTGTAATAGTAGGCTCTTGAGGCTCGTGGCTGAGGCACGCCCTATAAGTGTCATGCTCGAGAGATTACTCTAGTAAATAACACGGGCGCAAAATATACATAATACAAGACAAGATTAGCATGATTCTTGTATAGAGCAGCGGTGGGTTGTGATAGGTTGATAACCGAAAAAAGGTTTATTACATCTCATCCATTATTTTTGTTTGATCAGTGTAACTGATGTCAAACGCCTGCTGATTAAGAAGCTCGTTGATGACTTAGGTTTTGCTCTGGCTAAATATCACTCAGCAAATGAAGACTCGCTGATAAACAAAAGTAGAATCTCGCTGAGAGAAATCTTGCTGATGCTATCAATAATGAACGAGGAAGTGCTAAGTCAAAGAAAAAAATTAGTTTGTCTTATTGACAGCTGATCTTGTCCAACTAAAGGCAAATCTGACAAGGGGCATGGCGCAAATCAGATAGGACAAAAGGCATGTCTAACACCACGACGCGTAATACCTATTACAAGGAAAACCGCCTAAAATTCTGCAGAGCCAACCAAAACACGCCAACGACCTTGAACTCCACGATTTCAAATTCAACGGATTACAGAAGAAGTTTTCATCAAGGACTAATTTTTGGATTAAAGGGAGCTTTGTATCTAAATGGGAAAATTCCTAATCAAGGATTAGAGATTCCAACCGTTAGAAACTTACAGCGGCTATTTCCAGAAATCCACTATAAAAGGATGAAGACTAAAAGG
>CAOJBJ011313646.1:0-12856 GCA_948291685.1 Euphorbia celastroides | reverse complement strand
GCAAGAATGTTTGAAATTGGAGGGCATTTTCAGTGGATTTGCCAAAAGCGGATTGAAATGAGTTTTGTTGTCCAAAAGCAGTCAAAGGGTAATTTTTTTTTACTAATGCATCATTGAGCCTCTAACGTTTACTCGAAAAATTATTTAAGCCCCTAACGTTTTAAAGTGACCGCTTAAGTCTCTAACGTTTCTAAAACCACGCCATTTAAGTCTCTGAATCCTATGTGGCAGCTGACGTGATAACTTTGACTTTGATAGGAGAGTGGCTGACTTTCCGGCGATGATAGACTTCCGACCATACTTTTTCGGCGACGAATGACTTCCGACGACCCTTTTCCGGCGATGGCAAACTTTCGGCATCATTTTTCCGGCGACAGCTAACTTTCGACATCATTTTCTCGGCAGCGGTTGCTGACGTGGCGACACTTTTCCGGCGACGGTGCTGACGTGGCGGCGAGTGTAACCCTCTCTCTTGGGTGAGAGTGGGTATGTGTATTTGAGGGGCTTAATTGGCGCACTTTTAGAAACGTTAAGGACTTAAACGGCCACTTCCAAACGTTAGGGGCTTAAATGATTTTTTGGACAAACGTTAGAGACTCAATGGTGCATTAGACTTTTTTTTTATAAATGTATTGTGCTATTTATGTAACGAATGCTTTAGTTTTGGTAGTAAATATTAAATGAAAAGTTCTAAAAAAAATAATAACAGAAAGTATTTTCCTGACATATATGGATTACTAAAATATTATCGACAATTAGCTTCACTAAAAACCTCTAATTCTATTGTTTCACTCTTTACATACATAATTGATTAATATACGTGTCAATAAGAAAAATGCCATGAATTTGAAGCACATGCGTTGACGATTTTGTTATATGAAGTTTCTCAGCATGGACCCACTCACCCATTAGTGCAAGTCTTGTTGAAATGAATGTATTTCACACTTTTTAAACTTAGACCCACTAACATAGTACTAGTAATGAATGAGTTGACTTGCGTTTAGGCAGTATCATTTTCTATTTCTCTACAGAAATATTTATACAAAGTTCGATTTCTACAAAATTAGAACGGATTAATGAAATTTTAGAGCAAAAATAAAAAAGTATTTACTAAAAAAGGGTGCTTTCAAAAGTATTTACACATTTAATCGTACTTTGTACCTCGGTTGCTAGTCAAAATGGCGTTGTATCTCGTTTGCTAGTCAAAATGGTGGATAGAAAATCGGTTCGCAAAAAATAAATAATTAAAGCGTCTGCCATTAAAAAAGGCGGATACACTATTCGCTAGTGTGAAAAGCGGACATCACACTGACCGTATTAAATTGTGTAAGGTATATTAATTTTGGATTAGGATTCTCTAAAATTTGCTTCTCAACTTTACTCTAAAGTTATCTCTTATTTTTTCTAAAAATCATTAAAAGACAAAACCTATACATTTTTAATAAAGGTGGTCCATTAATAATTAGAGAATTCTTTTTCATTAATTTTAATTTTTCAGAATTGTGGTATTGGGAGACCAACAATAATATTTCATTACTAAGAGCAAGTCCAACAGTTTTCCCTATTTTTCATTCCCCAAACCCCATTTTACAGGATCTATAGTATTTTTACTCTATCCATTTACCTCATTTCCCCTTCCCTAATTCAAATTTACATTAAAATAATATTACTTTACTATCAAAACTAACAAACAAACAACAAAACAAAAATTAAAAACAATCAAAAAGCAAAAAGGATTAATATTTTAATTCATTCTCCAAAATGGGGAATAGATTTATTCCCTGTATACGAGGAACCCCAAATTTGGTGGATGCTATATGGGGAATGGCTGGAATTGTATTTTCCCCATATTCATTCCCCATTTTGAAGAATTCCCCATTATAGGGAATGGTTGGACTTGCTCTAATAATATATAATCTTTATCAATTTTAATAGTATATATGTTAAGTAAACAATATCATAACAAAACATAGTACAAATAAAACACAAATTTATAGAGATGAACACACATATAGGTAAATTGAAATAGTTATAAAAAGTTAATACATATTGTTCAATCATTATGTAAATTTCTATGTGTATTTATACGGGGACTTTTTACGAGGAGGACGTTGTTCCGCTTCTAAGATCAATGATAAATCAAATTGGATATTCGGTGTTGTGCCATAATTTTGTTGTGAGAAGGAGTGTTGTTGATAAGATGGCATGTTAGACATATGAAAGCATTACTCTAGTGAGGAAGGCCTAGCAAATGACAGAAAATGCTTGGTGTAGATGTAGTGCCCATGATACCGATATTTCATGGCGACTAGCTTGGCCTGGATGGAGTGTCAAACTCGTATTGTGATGGAGTGGATTGCGATGCACCTGGAACAGACGACGAACTAGCTCGTTGTGAATCATATACATGATAAGAGATAGAGGAGGGACCACACTTGAGGAAACAATATTCGATGGCCGCTCCACCCCTTCTATTCGTGATCTTCAGCGACCTCTTCTACTAGTTAAATTTGGCGGATCAACACATCCAAATCAAGATAACTAGCAGTTGGACATGGATTAGGTGGCTGAGATTAACGAACATAACGTCTTTTTTCCCCAAGTGAAACACACAAATTTCCCCTTATTCTCTGCATCGTGTCCATATCCAAACCATCGACATTTTCTCCAATCCATCAGCCTGTGCATATATATAAAATTGAGAGTTGTATATAAATTACGTTAGATACAAATAAATGTAAGAAATTTAAAATTAAAGGACTCACTACAACACAATGTGCGGTTCCTGACAGAAATCCATCCCCTAGTAATCCTTCTATACCATTCCATTTACTCAGAATGGTAGTGGAGTGGACTGGATGAAGGTTCAACATTAAAAATCAAATGGCTAAATGCATCAGGAGGTCCCCTAAGTTGGCAAAAAAAAGTCATATGCCACTCTAAGATTTAAGGTTGGATACATAACTCTCCCCAAGTTAGTAAAAAAAGGTACAACTTAAATTCCCCGAGCTAACGTGGCAGCTGATGTGGCACTTTTTCACTCGAGAGAGTTATGTGTCTACTTTTGTCAACTTGGGGGAGCTATGTGTCCATTTTTGCCAACTTATGAGAGTTACGTGTTCACTTTTGCCAACTTGAAGGGGTTATGTATCCAGGTTGAAAGGTTGGGGTGACATGTGCCTTTTTTTGCCAACTTGGGAGAGAAATTGATGCGTTTGGCCAAATTAAGTTAGTCATGTTATTCCATAAGGTGATCCAACGTGCTTGTTTTTGCATGATGTTTCTTTTAATCGGCAATAACTCATGGTCATGCAATTCCTTAATTTGAAAAGGTGCACGCGAAATATGTTGTTCTAACCAGAATTGACGAAGAACTCTATCTGGTTGATGCCGCTCCACTATATGCATGCATATCAAAGGGACCACAACCCTCCTTAAATGACTTCCATGAAAGAAAGACTCAGGCAATTGCTGTCGAATGTTGGCTGTATATGGTTCCCAAATAAACTACAGTTAAAATCTCAAAGTTTAGTCTAAACGCTTAATCATATATTGAAATTAAGTAATAAATTTATACATATTACACTATTTTTATCTGTCAAATCAAGTGGATATCTTATATATCGGAGAGTTGGGATTGGTATCATTGTCACTCCTTTCAGTGTGCTCCATCTAAGACAATATAATATTTAAGTTAGTGGATCAAACGATACAAAAAAATATGTGAAAAATATATTTTTTTTTAATAATTAGTAAATCCTTGAAGAGATTGGTTTCGTACCCAAGACCTCCCACCAACATATTGAAAGGTGTACCACTATATGAAAAATATATACCTTCCAGCTAGAAGTAGATCAAGGAGAATGTCTCCACTACACAGAATTGGCGCCACCGCTTGTACTCTATTCCATGCCCTCGGTAGGTCCACTGCTTGTACTCTATCCCATTATATCTATCTATATCCTGAAACTTAAAAATATCCTAATCACGGTAAATGTAGCCTATTTTTTAATTATGCATTCCAAAAAAATATAAATTTGTTTTATGTAGTTATGTTGTATAGGTATACTGCCACGCTTATAACTTGTTGCATGCAGGGGCTGATCCACGAGGGGTCACCGGGGGTCAACCGATCCCCCGAAATTCTGGAAAAAATTGGACCCCTGTATATCTCTGCTATCTGCCATGAACGATTGCTTCAACTGACGACAGAAAAATGCTTCAGATGATGAAGAAGATGAATAGAGAACAATAGGGTTTCTTTTATTTGGGCTCATTATTAGAAACTCAAGACGTCAAGTATGGGCTTTAAATTAAAAAGGGTTTTCTGCAGGCTAATATCTATTCTCTATTCGTTTTTGTATTTTAAATTCTCAAATATATAAATCATTAATTGCTTTACCGTTGTTTTTCTTCCTTCTCATTTCAAATACAAATAATGTTTACTATGCCTATTTTATGTGTAATATCAACATCAACAAATTATTTATTTTTTTAAACCTTTGAAGCTTTGCTACCTAATTAAGATACTATTATCTACAAATAGTCTTGTCCAATTGAGTCACCATGTGGTAATTTAAATTCTAGTAGGAGGACATCATAAAAAAAAATAAAGAGAAAACATGAAGAATTATCTAATGATAAAGTAAGTGGTGGCCTTGCAAATCAATTAAAAAGTATCCTTCTATTATGAGACATTACTAGAGGGGTTTTTTTACAAAATTGATGTGACATTAAATAAATCTTTTCACATTCGAAGTAAATATTCTTTGATTATATTTCTCAAGTCCTAAATAAAAATAGAATAAAAAAAGCAGGTTTTTTGTAAATTTCCCTTACTAAATTACGCCATATTAGAATAAGAATGAATTGTCAACCAAAAATCAATATATTATCATGAATTTTCGTTCATTTAATTTTTATTTTTAGTTTATTTGGTGAAGCTAAAACTTGACCCCCCGATTACAAGAACCTGGCTCCCCCACCTGGTTGTATGGGTTGAATATGTACAAAAGTAACGAGTTAATAATTAATCGTTTATGGAAAGATTTCTTTTAAAACGAAATTGTTTCAAACGAGCTTATATTAAACTAAAGAAAAATATCCAATTTTATTTTAAATGTGATTCAAATTTAAAAGTACTATAATCTATAAATTTCATTTTAATCACCAAGTTAAAACTTCATGTATATAGAAATTTCAAAATATGAAACACAAAACAACAAAACATGGTGTATCGTAACAGTTTAACCGAAAACTAGAATGGAAAATTTAATAATAAACCGACATGTCATTCATGGAAATTTCCTAAACAATTATAGCGGTGATCACAAAAGATAAAGAAAGTTGTGGTCCAAATGGTATGAATAAATTAGCATTGATACTTGAAATTCAGAAGCCACGAAGTGCTAGTGCATGGCCTTTGCCCAATTGTACAACTCTCTTTTTAGCCCCTCAACCTTGACCTTGTGTGGCCCAATCACTCTTTTTCCCCTTTTCTCTTTTTATTGTCTTTCTCCTCTACATTTAAGAAAAAGTTGATTGATCAAAAGTTTAGTGGCCATTCATGCCAGTAGAAAAGTGGGAATATACACTTGAATATCCACGTATGTAATTGTTTTCGTGCCTTATTGTTAAGGCCTTTCACAATCAAAGTTTTTCTTTCATTATCTACAAATGTGGGTGCATGTTTTGGAATTGCTTTTTCAATTGATTTTTTTAAAATTTTATTTTCAAACTTTTACTAAAAATAATAAATTATAAGTTTGGAAAAAACAATTCTGTTAGTTCTTAATTATTAGGATGAATGATCAATACATGTTGTCTAAATTTAAAATATGATGCTATATACAAATTTTGTGAAACCAAATTATCCAACTTTAAGGGACAATAACTTTGACATTAATATCAAACAGATCCTATGACTACATTTGAATTTTTTTTAAGTGAAACTATAAGAGCACCATAAGACTACTACGAGTCTATAACATGATTATGAGGGAGTGTAAGATAGAAAATATCACATGTCCATAAGATAGATATGACACATTAGAAGACAAAAAAAACTATGCCACGAGTAATATGACTATAAGTGAAGGCTATATTAATGCTATATCAAATTCTGGAGATGTGTATGGAGCAACCTTAAACCTTGGAGCCAGCCATCCTGCCCTTTGAAGCATCTACAAATTGACGATCGAGGATTAGTCTGGATCTGGACATAACTTAAAGATGTCGCCCATAGTTAGAACCCGTTCAAAAACTCGTGCTGAAAACCAAAAAAAGAATACAATGGATCCTTTATAAAAAAAAATACAAGGGGCCGTAAGACAAAACTATACGAACAAAGCTATAAGGAGCTCTAATACAAGATAGAATCATAACAAAGCTATAAAAAGATTACATAAAATAAAAGACAAAACTACAACAACATCATGAAACAAGACTACAACTATGATCATAAAATAAAATTATAAGAGCAATACCAAATTAAGGAGAACAAATGATTGTAAATCATCACAAAGTAAATGCATTCATGGATAATACTTCGATTTGATGGTTGAGCATTTATAAAAATTATTTAATTGAGATGATAAAATATTTAATCACATGCTTTGAGTGAAGAGCTGGGTTTTTGTCCCCTACTATCTAATATCATTTTCATCCATCCCATAGGTGAGAGTTGACAATTAAATAAATAGTATTAGTGATGGTTAGTGGCGCCAATTTCCTTTTCTAGGAAATATACGGTTGTCTCTGCTCTTTCGCTTTGAAGTCTCTGTTTTTCTCTTTTCTTCCCCTCCTTCCGCCATCTCTCTTTCACTCATTTCAAGGCCAATTTTCCATCCCTTCATCGTCTTCTTCCCTTTATCTCTCTCTGCTCCCATGGATCCCTCTGCCGCCATCTCCTTTCAATCTTACCCCTGCTATTCTTCCTCTTTCTCCATCTCCTCCAACCCCAAGTTTTCCCTCCCCAAAACCCATTATCCCCTTTCCTCTATACCCTTCATTTCTCTCCGCTCTTGCTCTAATGCCTCTCATTTCTCCTGCTCTGCTGTTGCCTTGTCCGAATCTCCCACTACCGACGCTGCGGCCGTTAAATTCCTTCATCTCTTCACCGAATTTCAGTCAATTTCGGAGCCAATCGATCGGGTGAAACGTATTCTTCATTACGCCTCTCTTCTCCCGGTTTTTCCCGATTCGTTGAAGGTGGATTCGAATCGGGTCATGGGCTGTACGGCTCGAGTCTGGATTGACGCGAAATTGGACCATTTCGGGAGGATGAGGTTTTTGGCTGACAGCGATTCGGAGATTACCAGAGGGTTTTGTGCTTGTTTGCTGTCGATTTTGGATGGGGCGGCGCCGGACGAGGTTTTGGGTTTGAAGACGGAGCAATTGGCGGCGTTGAATGTTGGGTTGCCCGGCGGCGAGAGGTCTAGGGTTAACACGTGGCACAATGCGTTGGTGAGTATGCAGAAGAGAACGAAGAATTTGGTGGCGCAAAGAGAAGGGAAGCAACCTTTCGATCCTTTTCCTTCGTTGATCATCAATTCAGAGGGTTTACAGGCCAAGGGAAGCTACGCTGAAGCGCAGGTTAGCAATTCGTCAATTAATTTTGTTCTTTTTACAAGATTGTGATTAGAACCATTGGAATTGTGTATTTCTTTGAAATTCTTGTAGGCGAGATATTTGCGCCCGGATGAATCCAAGATAGAAAAGCTTGTAAAAGTGTTGAGGGAGAAGAAAATTGGAGTTGTAGCTCACTTTTACATGGACCCAGAAGTTCAAGGGGTGTTAACGGCAGCACAGAAGCATTGGCCTCACATCCATATATCTGATTCATTGGTCATGGCAGATAGTGCTGTTGAAATGGCTAAAGCTGGATGCCAATTTATTACGGTTTTGGGTGTCGATTTTATGTCTGAAAACGTTCGTGCCATTCTTGATCAAGCCAGTTTTGGAGAGGTATTTCATCAGTTTGTGTCTTGTATTGAGTGCATTGTACAGAAGCATTTCATGAGTTGTTTTTCCTGTTATGTTGGAAAGCAGATTGGTGTGTATAGAATGTCGGAAGAGCAAATCGGTTGTTCTTTAGCAGATGCTGCATCAAGCCCTGACTATATGAACTATCTTGAGGCGGCTTCAGGGTCTCCAAGTTCGTTGCATGTTGTGTACATTAATACTTCTCTTGAAACAAAAGCTTTTGCTCATGAGATTGTGCCTACAATCACCTGTACTTCTTCCAACGTTGTGCAAACAATCTTGCAGGTTACTAGTTTTGTTTTTTGTCATTGTGTTTGTCTCTCCTTTACTTCAATTTTCATGTAGAGATGAAGTACTTGACAGAGTTTTGTTTTTGTACTCAGGCTTTTGCTCAAGTTTCGGATTTAAATGTTTGGTATGGACCGGATTCGTACATGGGTGCTAATATTGCAAAATTGTTTCAACAAATGACAATGATGAGTGATGAGGAAATTGCAGAGATTCATCCAGCACATAATAGAGAATCTATAAGATCACTGCTACCTCGCTTGCATTATTATCAGGTGACCTCTCTTTTATGTAACCGATGATCATGCTTTGGATGACATCTGAACTTGCGTTTCCAGATTCATTTTGCTATCGGGTGTTGTAATTTGTCTTTTATAAATGTTTTGTAAGATATAGAACACAATGCAGCTATGAATGGATGGTTATATTATGTTTCATTCCTGGTACCAAATGGCAAAATTGCTTTCAAAATGTTGTTTGTGTATTATCTTGCTTGCATCATGGCAATCATCATTCACTATTGTTTTCCAAATATTCTGCCCAAATTTGTATTTGTGAAGATTTCAGTTTGCTTCATCGCAGTAGTACAGCCCTGATTTTTTGCTAATGAGTAAATTGATGAGAATTTGGGTAATAATTTGGGCTAAATTCTTGTAGTTCTTGACCAGGCTTTTTATCTCAATAGAAATTATACTCCGGGCTGTATTCTGTGATTCTCATGTAAATTTGGACGTTTATTATTGACATCAAAGCCTCAACCTTTCCTTCTTTTTAACTTATTGACGTATATTCCCTGGCTATTTTAGGACGGAACATGCATTGTCCACCATCTTTTTGGACATGAAGTAGTAGAGAAGATAAACGAGATGTATTGCGATGCATTCTTGACGGCTCATCTCGAGGTCCCCGGGGAAATGTTTTCACTGGCAATGGAAGTAAATAGAAGAGGAATGGGAGTAGTTGGTTCAACCCAGAACATATTGGACTTCATAAAGCAAAGAGTCCAAGAGGCAATAGACCGAAATCACAGCGATCATCTCCAGTTTGTGTTAGGCACTGAATCCGGAATGATCACTTCGATTGTAGCTGCTGTTCGCCAGTTACTAAGCTCTGCAAAGTCTGCCGGGGGATCTAAAATCAATGTCGAAATTGTGTTTCCAGTTTCCTCTGACTCGATAAGTAGAACATCCACTAATTCATCTGCAGGTGTAAACCCGGTAAATGTCGGGAATCTCGGGTTGCCTATTGTGCCTGGCGTTGCTAGTGGAGAAGGATGTTCGATTCATGGTGGCTGTGCCTCCTGTCCATACATGAAGGTTAGTTGAGTCTTCTTGTAAAAGGCCTGATAAATGTGGACCCCTAAACTTGTGTTAATAACCTCTCATCTCTAGAACTTTCATATGTTCCTCTTGTCCCTAAAGTTGTCCCTCACAGCCTCTCAACCTCCTAAGCTTGTCTAAAATACACCTCCATGTCTAGGAATTCCATGTGTCAACTTTTGTTTGGATGGAAATGACTTTTTGAAAAGTCAAGCCAATCATAAGCCGACATGTGACATTTAGGAGGCAAAATGCACCTGTAAAAGCTCCACCCCCTCAACTTGTCTATAATGTACCTCCAAAACCCTGGTATTCCACATGCAAACTTCTGTTTGGATAGAAAGAATGACTTCTTTGACAAGTCAAACCAATCAGAAGCCGACACATAGCATTCAGAGGGAAAAATGGTGCAATTTTATTAGTTAAATGGGGGCAAACTGGTACATTTTTGTAAATTTAGAAGGACGAGAGAACTTTCGAAGAATCAGGGGCGAGAGGCCGTTAGAGACAAGGTTAGGGGTCTGGATGTCTTAGGCCTTTGAAAAACTGCTTCCTAATTTCGGGTCTGTGTACTCGAATTGTTTGTATGGTTTCTCTAGTGTGTAAAATGCATAAATCTGAACGAGTATGGGTAAAGTTTTGTTTGACCTGTGCTGAAGACTTGTATTTTCACTATGTACTTCTAGATGAATTCTCTTACATATCTACTACGAGTCTGCGAGCGCCTGCCCAATGAGAGGGAAGCCATCTCAGCATATGAAGCTGAGCGTTTTAGAAGGCAGACACCGAGTGGAAAGTCTATTGCAGATGTTGGATGCGAGCCGATACTTCACATGAGACACTTCCAGGTTAGTCTTCTGCAACCTAAAACCGACCGCACCATCTATAATAATCCTATATAGTTGGATTTGAGATCTGATTTTTGTTTTAATTTCATTTTCAGACTACAAAGAAACTACCCGAAAAGCTCATCTATCAGGTTATTAACGGTAATGGCAATGTTAGCCCAACATCACAAGGCTAAACAGACTTTCTCACTGAGCAAGATGTAAGTTCGGGATCTTGTATAACCTATTGTTACTCAGCTACTTTTCAGTAGTCATTCAGATTTAGATAGCCATTTTTATTCATTACAACGGTTAGAAATTACAGGAGACATCAGGTGATACTGATACAATTTACTTCGATTGTGTTACAATGTAACGGAAATTTAACCAGAAAGGTGTATTTCCTTCCATTCTCGCACTGAACAAACCATTCTAAAATGCTAGGCATTAGAAGTAAGGTTAAAGTTTGCACAGTAGTTTGTTTAAGCAAAAGCGAAGAACTGAAACCGAGCTTTGAAGATGCAAGATCGAACTGTAGAAGATTATCCTCCAATTGATGCCTTCCAATAACAATAGAAGTTCTCGGATCTTCACCTCCATCAATGATTCCAACACAAATCACATCCTTTTCAACTTGCACCATGGAATTCGTTCCATATATCATCCAAACAACGCTGCTCCTATGCAAAACTAGATTGATTGTTGGAACCGTTGGCCCGACTATCGTGCTACCAATATAGGTTGAGTTAAAACAAGAACCGAAACTTGCCACAGCTGGAACTCTAGGCACATGAGCTAACTCCTTGATGAACCCATTTATAACCGCATTGTAGATCGATGTTTGCATTACAGTGAAAGGACTTACAGTGCTGATTTTGGTCCCCCCGAACCCGAGTTTGTCAATTTTGAGCAATGTTTTATTCAATGCCACAGCGTTTCCATTAATCTTAATAGAACTATCTCCAATGAAGTAATCAGAAGAAGGATCACCGTTCATAGAAGTAGAGCCGGTGGTTACCGGGTTAAGCATCAAAGGAGTGTAGACCAAAGACTTAGAAACATCAATGTTTGGAACCAAAACATTAGGACCGTCACCGAAGAAAACAAACCCAATTTGTCCACTTGAGGACAAGCAAAGAGTGAATTTCTTATGAAAGCTAAAAGCCGAAGCGAACTGAGAGGGAAGTGAAAGCCTGTGCCTCCCGAGACCCGCCATGTCTTGAACACCATCAGCAATTTTATATCATGATATATCATGTTTTATCTTCTTTCATGTGTTCGTTTTGCCTTGTTCTCCAGATATATCATGTTATATCTTGGATATATCATGATATATCCTTGATGCATGCGTGAGAATGAGGAGAGATTTCATTTTGGGTGTTGGTTTTTTTTTGGGCCAATTGAAACAGGATCGTACAATATTAGTTTTGGTCTTTTAATTTTGATTACAAAAATTATGACTCTAAAAGTTGGTTGAAACTAAAATCTAAAATCAACATATTTTTGTGTTTTACTTTTTTTTTTTTTATTCTCTCCGTCAAACCTCTTCCTCCAAAAAAATTCCGCACATCTTTTAAATTGGAGGAAGAAGGGAGCTAGCTATCAATTTCTTTCTTCATCCTCTCAAATCATATTTTAATTTCATTGTGTTTGATATTTTCTTTTATTGTAAGTGTGAATAATTTGCATAAAATAATATTATGTTCGAATCGGCCTTTTTTAAAAAAAAAATGTGGATATATTGCATAAAATAATCTCATTTCAACTATATTACCTCACTTACTTCATCTCATCATCGTCACATTACCACCTTCACTACCTCCATCTACCACCACCACCAAAACCACCACTTCAACATCATCACGTACCGCTACTTACTTCATTGCATCGTCACGACCACCACTACCACCTCCATCTCACCACCACTTATTTTATCTCATCACCACCACCATCATCATCTCCTCCCTATCACTACACCACCATTTCATCCACTCCACCATCACTTATTTTATCTCATTGTCGCTGCTGCCACCACTAGGGGTGAGCATTCAGTTCTATTCGGTTCAAATCGAACCGAATGGTTGAACTGAATAATCAAATTTTCATTATAATTTTTACTAAAATGAACCAAAATTACAATAAAAGTCAAGTTAAACCGAATTGACATCGATTTATGTAATATATTTATAATGAAAATTCGGTAATTTCTAAAATAATAATCAAAATTCGATGATTCGGTTGAAGTAATTTGGTTCTATTCAGTTCAGTTAAACCAAATGCTCACCCCTAACCACCACCTCCTCTTCCTCCTCTCTACCGCCACAGTCACCGACTCCACTCCACAACCATCTCTTTCTCTAATTGTCATCGCTAGTGCCACCACCACCATCACATCTCGACTACCGTCACCACCACCACTTTCTTCACCTCACCAACATC
>CAOJBJ011312733.1:0-14473 GCA_948291685.1 Euphorbia celastroides | reverse complement strand
GTGTCCATTCCAACGGTGGGTCCTTAAAGTCACATGCTTAGATTAATTCAAGAGAATTTCATCACAAGAAAATGTTCAAAAGATTAGGAGTTAAATTATTGGATATTCCAAGTTGTTTGGCTTGAAATATAAATGTTTTTTTATATTAATGAAATAACCTTAATTTTTTAAGGTGTTTTTTGGGATTACATATGGATGTTTAACATGGTATCAGAGCTATGGGTAAGTTTTGGGTCAATCCCATGATGGGACATCTGATGATATTCCCGCCCCGAGATGATGATTAGGTGTGCGGAGAGTGTGTTGGATATCCTAGGTTGATTGACTTAGAAGCATAAATGCTTCTTATATTGATAATATAACCCTAATCCCTTAAGGTACCTTTTGGGGTTATATACGGGCGTTTAACACTTTTGGGATTACATATGAGTGTTTAACATGGTATCAGAGCCGTAACCAAGTGTTGAACTAACCCCATAATGGGCCACTCGATCCTAATGATGATGGTTCATGCTATTTGGCGTGCAGGGGGTGTGTTGGAATATCCCACGATGCTTGGCTAAGAACAAAAATGCTCCTTATATTGATGAAATAATCTTAACCCTTTAAAATGCCTTTTAAGATTACATACAGGTGTTTAACATAAATATTGTTCGTGCGTAGTACATATCGTGTTATATTGTCAACTAATAATTTTACACACTTAAAAAAAGGTACTAATTGTATAATTTAGAGATTAAATAGACAAAGAAATTTGCCAAAGTTTTTCTAAAATGTTGTTATGTTTGTTGGGAAAAAATTTACGATCCTAATGTTGCTTCTATATGTCTTATTTCTCTTTTGTTTTATTCTTAATAAAATACTCGATAGGCTCCTTAAATTTGATATAAGTAGTTTACTGTTATTCTAAATTTTTAAAAAAATCCTTTCAACAAAAGGTTCTCTCAACCTCTCTAGCTTGCAAAAACGTATATGTTTGTTTGTTCAACTTCTAAAAAAACTGCAATTTACTCCTAAATGTCACATATCAACTTTCATTGACTTGACGTTCATAAAGATATTAATTTTCTTTCTCCTATTCAAATTTGACAGTGATATTTAGGAAGCAAACTGACATAGTTTTAAAGACAAAGTGGGCAAATTGATAAATTTTGGCAAGTTAAAGTGATTAACACTACTTTTTCAAAGAGAGTAATAAACTTTGTGTGTGAAGTTTAAGGGACTATTGATATATTTGATTTTGATTTTTGACACATATATAAACATATCTGTTGGAGAGAAATAAAAAAATAGTATAAAATATACAAACAAATAGATAAACCATTGCTGCTGAACTGTTAAGTTCCGTTTGAAAAGGTGAGTTTAAAGATCATGTTTGGAGAGAACAATTCTTCATCACGACTTGTTTTTTCATAGGAAAATTCTACAGCACATGATCATGAATGCTAGTGTATTATAAATTTATCCAAAAATCATTTTTTTTAAAATTAAAATTACTTAATCTCTCTCCCACGTTCTCTTCAACCCAAATTTCGTTGCCGTCTATTTCTTTTATGTTCTCTGCTCCAATTTACCGGCAACTTCAAAACAGCAGCCATATTATTCTCAAAGTTCAGCTACAAAATCAACGAGATCCCCAGCCGCTGAAAACAAATATTTGATTCAATTGAAGTTGCAACTGTTTCCAATTGATTCCATTTAGTAGTTAATTGTTACGTGGAATAATAAGAATGAATTTGTTAGAGTTTGTAAGGGTATAAATCTGGAATCTTCTGCAAATTTTCAATATCACAGACGAACTGACACATTTTTCATCTTCAATCTGTTCAAATTTTTCCTTGAATGGGATAATTGTAGGCAAGGCATCTTATGGTGTATCGAGGCAACAAAGCAGCTATTTTATGACTGTTGTATGGCTTGTGAATGGTTAGCTTTGTTTTCGTTGATTTTGTCAAATTTAATGGGCATGTAATTTCAAAGTTAGTTTTAACGTGTTCGATTATTCAATTGTTGATTAGAGTTGTGAGTTGAGTAATCATATCAAACAATTTCCCAATTTTCTAAGAAAACTGAATTATTCATACCAACAGCCAAAGATTCGTTATCTAAACATATTCTTGGCACTAATTTTGTGCAGCACTCTGTTATGAAAACTCAGTGAAGCAGTGGTGCCATGCATAGTCAAATCTTGAGCAAAGAACTGGATAATTTACGGTTAACTTCCGGCCGAATGGATTAATAAGGGAACTAGTGTCTTCTCTAAATTATCTCCGTTGACCTTTGTCATTATGTTCTTTTTTTGAATGGAGCCCTACAGGTCACCATCTGCTAGATTCTCACTCATTCTTTATCTGTCCTCTTTTGATTGCAGAATCTTGTAGCATTCAAACGGGTGCATCAGAATTAAACGTACGTGTGAGCAACAAGGTGGTTCCAAAAAAAAGATAGGGAAAATGAGTAAAGAAGAGAGAGAAAGGAAGTTACGATTAGCTATGCCATAGCCCACGTTTAAAAAGGAAGTTACAATTTGCCTTTTGATTGGTCAATAAGCTCTAAGAAAAACAAAAGGATAGACTTGTAGTACATTATCATACACTACCATGTACACTTCCTTTTTCATATAAGTTACTATAGTTCTTGCACCTTTTTATCTTGATTTCAACTGATTATAAGGAAACTTCTCTCATTTTGTTGATTATATGCTTGATTCTATGTTAAGAAAGAATTATGTTGTGATGGTAAAGGGATTTTATAAAAGAGCTTAACTTTGTACACTCTGCTTCCATATAGCGGTTGATAATTGATTAACATTTCATTATGTATTTTCTTTATAAATAGTAACTAATTAAATAAGAGGAGACTGCAAAAAAATCCGGCTCCCTATATAATTTTCCAATGATAAATATAGATTTAGTGAACCTCAATTGTCAGCGGAAGTCCTAAAAGGTTGTCGCTCAATTTTTGTCACAAGTTCTACATTTTGGTGGGTTAGTAAATAAAATTGCAAAGAAAGACAATACCAACCGTGCTGGTTATAATTTAGGTATAGCAGATGAAGGTCGAGTTTATTGCATGTTTTATGTGATCATTTAATGAAAATGACTATATAGATATCCGAATAATGACTTAGTTGATATTAGAGCTTAAGTTTATCAGTCAATGTGAAATAAAATATTTCACATTAGATGATAGGTTATGTGCATTAGTGTTATCAAGAACAAAATTACCTTGGTAACCTTATAATTTTAGTCTTAAAGACAACATCCAATCGATGTAAGTAATTGTGATAGACATATTGAGCCCTAATTTAAAATTTCTAAATACACTAGAACTCAATGAATAATTAAGAATAGGTGAAACTTGATATCCACCATTATGTATAATTGGAGATTTGTGCAATGAGAAAGAGAACATAAACACGTTCTATGACATGATTTTCACAAGATATTGATTGCCAAATACCTTTTGTATACTTGTTGATCTTTCACACAAGGCACTTAGATTTGCCTCCTTTCAGTAATATCAATACAAATTTACCGAGTTGTTTTACGATTTTGTGGATGTTAGAAATTTTATGCATGCGGATTTTGGAGAATGCTAGTTGGAGATTAAAGTTTACAAGTTTCCAGTGTTTGTTTGGTGTTGTATTTAGTTTACAGTATTTTTTTTTGTGTCTCTCTTGCATTATGGTGAGTTGTGTCCCTCCAGTTATGGTTGGTATCCATAAATCGGTATCAATATATATTATAACCTTTTCCTAAAAAAGGGTTTTGAAGGTCCAAATACCTTTTTCCTAACTGAATTGATTTACTAAGCACACATCAGTCATCACTAACAATAAAAAAGGTTACTTAACCAAAATTACTTTAAAAACTCCACGAGATAACAATTCATATTTGTGATGATGCCCAAGTATCATATCATTGACAAAAAAAAATGTAGCAATGAAAGGGCCCAATTGCTAATGAACATATACCATCAAGGCCCATCAAAGCCCAAATTGCTAACCCAACTCGAATTAGATGGGCCTTAAGGGCCCACATAAGTGCCAGGTCAGAAACACCCAAAACCCCTCAATCTCTCTCCTCTTTCCCCTAGATTCTCTCTCTAGGAAAATCAATTGCCCAAATTTAGCATCTTTTACAACCGTTGAACCCTCAATTCCCCTCTGTTCTTCCCCTTCATTCTCTTGTCTCTTTCCTCCCCCATTTTCACCCTCAAAATCCAACCCCTCAATAAACAAATCAAGAAAGAACATTTCTTCCTTTTCTTGTTTCAACATCAAGAATGGAAACTAGATTCCACATTTTGAGCCTTCCCCCAATTTGACCTGTCCTTTTCCGATTACGACAACTGCCCATTTCTCCGATTTGTCTGAAGATTCAGGATTTGGGATAAAGGATCCAGCTTTGGCTTTCTCTGGATTCGAATCTTGAAGAGAGAGAAAGAAGGAAAGAACCCAAGTTCTTGAATTTGCTGTGAAGGATTTGGAATTCAAGAATTTGGGTTCAAACCCAGTTGATTTCTTTGATTAATGATTCATGGAAACTCGGATCTCTCTCATTTTTCTGCTTCTCTGCAATTTTCTCGCCGTTTTCGTTGAATCCCAAGCCCCAAATGTGACTCTATCGCCTCCAACCTCTCCTCCGCCGCCTCCACCGCCTCCCCCGCCGCCGCCTTCGCCTCCTCCACCCTCACCGCCACCACCTCCGCCCCCACCGCCACCTCCGCCGCCGTCACCTTCTCCACCTCAATCGCCCCCACCTCCCCAATCTGCGCCTAGGCGACCCCCACCGCCGCCTCATTCAAACACCACGGCGCCACCCCCGAGGAGAAAACCGCCGCCGCCGGCGACGACAGCGACGGCGGGCAAAAGGGAATCGATGAACACAGGGAAGAGAATTGGGTTGCTATTTATCGGAATTGCGGCGATATTGCAGATTGGGGTAATTGGGTTCTTGATTTACAAGAGAAAACAGCTATTGGTTCAAGAAAGATACTAACTTGATTCAAAATTTGGGGGTTCTTTCTGGTGCTTCTGCAAGTTCAGGTCCTTGAAATTGTTTCTGTAAATTGGGTTATTTAATTTGTTGATTGCTTTTAATTTGTAGATTGATCTACACTGCTTACAATTTGTTAGAGCTAGAAGAGTCCAATCAAGTCTTGATCTTGTTCTTTCTCTCTTACAGTTTTTGTGCTAACATACTTGTAATCTATGTCTGAAAATCATCAAAATTTGAAGGTTGTAATGATAATTTGTAGTTCCCATTCTTTGACCTATTCAATTATGCGGTGTGAGTATTAGCTAGGAATCTCAATTTGAGCTCACTTTGATGAAATCCCATGTTTTCCTTTTGTGGAAATTTGACTTTTAGCACTTGTTTTCCTCGTATTATAGGATAAAGTAAATGTCTTTTATGATGTTTGCTTGTACAAGTCTATTGCTAGTCCTTTTCAGGCATTGTGATCCACAATGATCTTGTGCTTAATATTACATTATGTTTTTGTTGTGTTTCGGGAAATTATATAAAGGACTGGATCCTGGAAAAACGAAGTTTAGGGTACGTTATGCTTTAAATAATGGATGATGTCTCGTAAAACGGTAGAATGTTGCTTACGCTTTTCTTTGCTCGGGTTATAGACTTATAGCTTGAGTTCGGGTTATAGCTCAGTTGGTAAAAAGTTTATTTTTCTTGATTATATGGCACATTGTTATTTTTCTTGGTAAAAAAGTTTGTTTTTCTTTGCTTGGGTTATAGACTTATAGCTTGGTTGGTAAAGCTCAAGCTCGGGTTATAGCTTGGTTTGTATAAGAAATTGCCAGAAGTTGAACCATTCAATACTATTTTTCTTGGTAAAAAGTTTTTATTTCTTTGCTTGGGTTATAGACTTATCTAATTCACATTAGCTGTAAATTTACAGAAGATTAAGGTATAAGTTTGTTTGGTAAGAAAATATTCATAATTATTTTTTTTCTTTGCTAAAAGAATGTGCTTTTAAAATGAGGATGTTTAGGTGGATGTGTGGTCACATTAGGATGGATCACATTAAAAATGAGTGCATTCGACAAAACTGGTGTTGCTCACGTGGAAGACAAGCTGGGAGAAGAACGATTGAGATGGTATGGTCATGTGCTACGTAGGCCTCTAGATGCGCCAGTTAGGAAGTGTGAGAATTTGAGAGTGGAAAAAAAAGTAGGGGGAGAGGGAGACCGAAACTTACACTTAGGGAGATTTTTAAACGAAATATGCGGGTTCTTGATATCGATGAGCATTTGACTCAAGATAGAGCTTCATGACGTCAGATGATCCATATAGCCGACCCTATCTAGCATGGGATTAAGGCCTGGTTGGTTGGTATTTGTGGCCACTTAATAAACTTATCAATGACGAGATTACTTAAATTATTCAGTGCATCTTCAACTCAATTTGTGCAATCATCTAAACGCGATTAAATTATTTACCAAATCAGCCACTGTGTTTAGGAAGCAGTAGTTGTTTAATTAGTTGTGCTGTCGCTGGATGACATACGTGGAGAAACAAACTTTATCCTTTACAAACCTCTGGATACGGCAATTCCTAATATTGTGGTGTCACACAGTATAGAGGACAGTAAGGTTATCTGCAACAGAAATGTGAATCCCATCCTTTTGTTTATCTACACATTTTTTGTAAAATGCTTTTTTATTTATAACTACCATGTATCTGCATATGTGGAAGTTCTGCAATAGCTCAGAAATTGGACTAAATGCCATTAAGATATTCTCTTGGCTAGTTCAATACGTTACTAAACAAGCACTATACAGCCACTACTGAGCATAGGCTTATAGGTTCAATTTCACAATATTAAAGTAACAAACTAACTTAGAAGCAATGAATTTGCCACCGATTGTTGACTTGATTAAACAAACTAACTGGCACAAACTGTAATTATAGAATTTGAGGAGAATAACATGTAAAATGCAGGAATTGATTATATTTGAGAATATAGATGTATGCATTTCCCTAAAATATACTGAATTAGCACAAATTGATTGCAAATGAAACTCAACTTCTTGAAGGAGATAATCAAAAGATAAAGAGGAAGAGGTATGTTACATTTAATGAAGCAAATGTTAACAGTTACACCATTTAATTGAGCACAAACTTGAATAACGTTGGATATACAAGCTGAACTAATCTTTCTTTACACAAGGAGCCATGGCCTATCTTCACAGAGGTTGACCGACAGAGTTCATAGCAATCTGTGCTTCTCAATTACTCACTAGGCATCCAAAATTATCTGCACTTACAAATTTGAACCCAGAAATTAGTCTACAATAAGTACAACCTCAAAGATTATCCCCATGGATTCAGATAAAAAATCACTATTTGCTTTAACATATAAAGTAAATGTTCTTATCTCAACATCTTCTTGTGTCGTGCTTCTACAAAATATTCGAAATTGTGTACAATACAAAATTTCAAGTATCCACAAGGAGACAAAATTTAATATCAAGAGGCCTCCTCTAGCATAAGTACTGCCAAACATTGCATATTCAAACAAGATAACTTGAAATATCGCATTCAGACAAAATGAGCATAAATGCAAACGACCTGAAAACAAGTCAAACAGTAGTCCCAATTCTATCAGCCACAAATGTCTAACATCAGTGTATGTTCATATTTTGTCCATGAAACAATAAAGTTTCAGAAACTACAAATAAACTGTTGACAAAGATTGATCTTGAAGTCATATAAAATCAAACTACATGATTATATTGATATCTCAAAATTACTCGACGTGTAAGTAATAAATACTTGATTTGATTCTACATCACAAATATAAAAAAAAAACTGGGCGTGGGCGGATTCGGGCCGGACCCAGTCGGGCTTAAGTAAAAGATATGCAACCCAAGCCCAGCCGATCTCATTATAAATAAAATTGGGTTCAAGCTCAGGCCGGGCCTTAATATTATTATAATTGTCCAAATCCGTCCATATAGCGCATGCTCGGATCGGGCTCGCAGACCGCGGGTATAATGCCCATGTCTATACATAAACAAGTAAAAGGTCTCCAGAAAACAACCTATCAATACATTCAACACATGACATTAATTCAACTCATGTTTTCATTCCATATACAGACAGCAAACGGTGCTCAAACATGTGTTACGAGCAATTTTCCTTTTTCGCGTACAAGCACCCCCTAGTAGTTAAACTTGCATACAACAAGAAAATAATTTTCACCACGATGGGATTTCTCGTTTCATTAGTTGAAATTTTATTCTTCTATCTCGCAAATGGAAATCATGAATTGCACCGAAAGTATGCATCTATTGCGATCACTTCACTCCATGGTTTGCCTTGTCCCTTGCTAATATGTAAATTTATTACTTATTACATATGAGAAAAGTTTTTTTTCCTAATTGCATGACTTCCAGATTCAAATAGCAATACCAGACTAAATAAAATCAGACTTGGTCAACAACAAACAACTCAAAATGTGCAGTCCTGGAAACTAAATGCCCATGCATGTGAAATACAAAATACTAGAAATTGGTCACTGAAGAACATATATTATCAATTCATCGTTTGTTGAAGCGCAATAAACGTACAACTTCTCTTTTAAAAAATCCAAGAAACATGTTGCAAAATCATCTGAGTTAGCAAAAACGAGATACTATAAAAAAAAAGAATCTTATATCTCAGGAAGATCTAAAGTTTTCCGACATCAAATCTCATCAAATATGGAAGCTTGATATCTAGCTTTCCCATATCAATATACATGCAAGATAAATCTATTTTTAACCACGTTACCTTGATAATTAGATAAGATCAAATTTTCAGTGAGAAGACTATACCTTATCACTTTTCAATCTCTCTTTGGAAAGGTACAACAACCGCATTAGCGGGTTCATGATTGGTGCCACTCATCACATTTGTAATCTGTTCGTCAGGCAAAAAGTTATCATTTAATTTGTCAGGTTACAGTAATAAAACATAATTAATAAAAGATACTAACTTATCGAGATAAAATACATTTATTACATAAAGAGAATTAAAGAAAATCAAACACCTGATTAGTAGAATTTTGCCCAAAAATCCGTTGAGGTCTGGCATTAAGATCAATCAATTTATTATCGATCTTTTCATCACATTCTGTGTTGTTCTCCATCATTGAATTGGGTGGCGTTCTATGATTTTGGTTATTTTCGCCCATTGTGATTCTAAGTTGCTGATTTTGGTCCCTCCTTACGTCATTTGGATTAAAAGGTTGTTGGCCTAGTTCATCCAAATGGCCTGATCTATCACCTGGAAACTAAATAAGACAGTGCAGTTAATTCATAAATTTGGAAACAATCATGGCAAGAAAGAATACAAATGAAGCTCTCCTGTCTCGTGAAACAAACCTCAATTCTCTGCCTTAGCAAAAGATATCTCCGATGGGTTCTTTTACCACCAACATGCACAATCATATCGCATTGCAGACAGAGGGAACTGCCATCTATCTCACAGTAAAAGAAAGCTACACATATGCAAGGAACAATAAACCGCAAAGCCTATTTACACAAATTCACAAAAACAGTTACCAAAAGTCAAAATCCAATACCAGGAGCATTTTCACAGATGTCACAACGGGGAACGTCACTCGGATCCATAAGACCAACTCGTAAATGCCGACTAGCTAGCTTATTGCACAAATGGACCTGCAAATGCAATGAAAGATGAAAACAGGGAAGAAAAATTTCCTCAAAGTAGGTCATCATATCACAAACGCTTCTGAAATGTCTATACAGAGAAATTATGAGCTCGAAATACATTTCTGATGTCTAGTTATGTCTTATTTTTAGATGAGCTCTTTTTCCTTGGTCAACATAGATAATCTTATACCCTAGAAACTTCCATACTACCATACTTATCATGATATATGCAGCCTATAAAATACCCCAATGTCTTTCAAGGAAACGCCCAAATCACAAAAGCTCTCTAATTCCGTGACTCAGAACTCCAACTATTAAGTAGGACAGCCAACTGGCATGATTCTTAAATAAGACCATAAAGCATTCATTGACTTCTAGCTTGTACCCTTAGAAGTTCAAGTGAACTGATAGAGAAAAAGAGTTGAAAACCCCATTCCTTCCAATCAATAAGATCGCAGTCTACAAGAGCAATGCCCGCCTCCATCAGAAATCGGAGGAAAATTATTTGAAAAAATGTGTGAAATTCTCTATACAGGACTGAGAAAGAAAAGCCCAGGATTACACCACTACAGGATGCCGCTCCAAAAAGTAAAAATAGTAGTATAGCTTCTATTCTTCAAACAGAAATTAGCTTAAATTAAGGCGTTCCAAATTTAGTAAACCAATTCGAACTTCGTCCAACAGCCAATTCGCAACACACGCAGAATCATCAGAACCAATCATGACCAAAATTAAACCATACCTGCTCATCGCAGGCGCGGCATAGTGCAGCTTCATCAGCAGCGCAGAAAAGTATCGCAGCTGCACTTTCACAAACATCGCAAAGTGTTCGCATAATTTTTAACTCTGCTACAAGGATAAGATTCTATGATAATCTACTAACATCGTTCAATTGGTCGGCATTTCCTTCACAGCTTACGTTATCATCATATGAAAAACGAAGTCAGTACAAGCGGGAGAAACTATACCGATAAAATTCAGAATCCAAAGAAAAGGGAGAGAAATTAGAAGGTAAGGGAAAGAAAATAGGATAAGAAAGGGACGCAGAATAAAGCAAAAGGAGAAAGGAGAAGCAGAAGTGAAGAGAAGAGGGACAAAACAAGAAGGACACGCAGGAAAATAATAGACCAAAATTGGAATTCGGTCCCATTTTTATTTTGTTTTTTGTTGGACACGTAGCTTTTCTGATTTCTCCCTCCAGTCCCATCCTAAACAAAGTATATGTTTTTAGACCATAGAATTTGAATGTCGATTCAGGTTTTTAGTTGTTCGTTCATGCAATAATTTTTGTTAAATATGATGAATATATGATACATTAAAATCTTTATAAAGTAAAATGTTTGGAACTGAAAAAAAAAATATTTATTTATCGAGATTATTAATTTATTGATAAATGAATAAAATATTAATTTATCGATAAATTAATTTTTTATTATTTAAGAGAATATTTTCTAGTATGTGTCATAGGAAAGAAGGAAAGAAAATACATGAATGAAGAAATAATACAGGTTTTAATAAAAGTTAATTGGTTCATGCATACATATGAAAAATCAATGAATTAAGATGATAGTAGCATTGTTCCGCATGAATTATCCTAACGAGAATAATGCAGTTATGGAATCACATACAGAGGAAGAAATCATTCAATCTGTATTGAATAACGATGATGATGATGATCTTGAACAAGATGATAGTTGCATTGTTCCGCATGTATCGACAAATGAGGCATTTCAACTGATGACTACATTATCAAACTATTTGGTACAACAAGAACAAAATATTCCAGAAGTCGTGTTCGCTTTTCAAAAAGTTAAGAATCAGATTACCTTTAGTTTTGGTGAGAAGAAAAAACAAGCAACTATAGATTCATATTTTCAGAATAAGTAACTACTTATCTTGTATTATTAGTGTGGAAATACATATATAAGTTATGAATTTATTATGATATTATTACTTTATATTTTTGTTGGGCTTTTAATACTTTAATTTTATTTATTATATAATATATTTATCAAGATATATATTTAATATAACTGGTCCAAGTCGGGACAAGAGAAAAATATTAAATTAATGAGAATATTACTTTATCGAATATTACTTTATCGAGATTCTACTGTAGTTATAAATAAAAGCAATTCTAAATTATATCCAAATATTTGAAACTATAATTTAACATTTGAAAAATAAAAGATAAATAAAGTACTATTGCTAAACGTCCATTTAATTTACTTTTTAATAGATAAATTTAGATATATTAAGCGCAAAACATATCAATCGGTACATCTCCAATAAGAAGATAATAAGTTTTAAATTTAAAATTCAGCCTTTTAAAATATTCTTACTTCTTACAAATGTTAGAAACAAGATATACAATTTTTACCTATCAAATAACAAACTGCTTATACAAAGTTTCTCACCATTATTCGTACATAAATAAGTTTGTACTCACCATAATTGATCAAAATTAAGCGCTAAAATATTTAAAAAGTCCTAGTATTATATGGTCAACAGATCCAACCGATAAAAATAAAACCGAACGTTATACTATATGATTATACAGTTCTTTTCTTCATTCTAAATTTTTAATAACTATAATGTATCTCATGTTTTTCAATTTTCCTTGGGTGTAATATGATAAATGTGAAAAACAAATGTCAAATATAAAAGAGATTAAATTCATGTAATCTACCCTTCATGAGTTTATTGGAAAAAAAAACAACATATTCCCTTTTCATAAGCGACAAAACACAAATATTTCCTATCTGTACCCCGCTGAGTTTATGTGTTGCACAATGTTCAAAAAAATCAACCTCCGAAGTTTTGTCCGTTGCAATATTTCACATACTATTAACACTATAGCAATATGAATTCTTCACGATAAGAAACTTGTGCCATAGATGTCTAGTTTTATGCAAACAAAACTAAATTTAAAATCAGCATATTTGCTTTTTGGGTGTTTTTGTTTAAGGACTATGTTTGAAAGAGTACTCTATTTTCATTCAATTGTTGAAAATTAACAGATGAATGATATTTGATTGAGATGAATATATTTAATTAAGTCATAATAAGAATTTAAGCATTGGATTAAACAAAAAAAAAACTTTATTTTACTCCATTCGAATATAAACTTAAACATTCAATGATTTGAAAATAATGATATAAAGGGTGGAGCAGAGAGAAAGAAGGAGAAGGGAGAAGTAGATACGGTGATCTGATTCATGGCTATCAATGGTCGATCTGATCCACACAATATTATTCTCATTCCTTCTTCTTTTGATCCCTCTCTATGGATAAGTCTCACAAAAAATAAAGCTCAATTTCCATAAGAAACATTAAGGGTAGGTCAAGTCAACTACAAGCTGACACATGAAACATATTGATGCATTTTATAAAGTTGAAAGAGGTAAACTCGTACACGTTTACAAGTTGAGGTGGTTGAGGGTAAGTTCAAAATATTTATATTGCATTTAGCCTTTTTTTCATTGCATGCATGAACTTGTAAATGAAAGTTCTATTATGACTTATTATTGCACTTTTGAAAACAACGATAATTTATATTTCAAACGGACTCCATAATAACTAGGTGCCTAATGTTGTAAAGGTTAACTATTGTAAGACCTGATTGTGATACCATTACAGTTTCCTCCGTACGAAAATTAGAATTACATTGTCAATTAAAATAGTAGCAGACGCCAATGTTTCATGTGTTACAGCCGTTAAAATTGCCGGTGTAAAGCAAGTAATTTAGAAAAAAATCGTTATTTATACTGTATAAAAATGTCGTTTGCACGTTAATGCACGGTGAGAAATAAAAAATTAATACGTTAAATTAAGAAAACAATGATAGTTATGTATTATAAGTAAAATCAGTCGTACATAGTCACTCTATTACTTTGTATCTTTTGCCAAATAATCTATGTCCAACAAACAAAAGGATAACGTAGGATGTAAACCCAATAGTACTATACTAACAGCAGTTGGGATTATATAATCTGACCAATTAAAAGTATAATTGGTAAATGTGGTAGCAAAATAATTAAAATTAGTGGGATTAGATGTCTCATATTCTCATCAGATACTTTAATTACACTAACTAAGTTACAAGGCTATATAGTTGTTTGCATCGTGTCCACATGATATAAATCACCCGAATATCACAGTAACATTAAATAACAAACACTTCTTATTTATTAATTGAATCCGATCAATTGTTTAATTATCCAATAAGATTGATAATGGAAACTCTTCAGAAGATTATCTTCACTCGGAGGATGGAAAAAAAATCATGGTTCCAGGCAGCCGAACTCTTCTTCCCCGATCGTTTTTCCGGCGATCTGAAGATGCTACCAGTCGTTTTCCAACCCATCAGATCAACAAATCTCGCATCAACCAACCTCAGGCCACAAAGCGTCATCATCAGGTTTACATGATTTACAAGATGAGACCTCCAGCTCTGTCCCTTATGCTTCTCGGTTTTCCAACAGCTCCATTCCTGATCGTCATTCAGCTGGTGTTGTGCCCTCTATGGTTGATCTTTAGCAGAATAATTCCCGCCAAGTTTCTTCTACACATAATCAGAATTTTTCAGCTCTTTCTCCAAGGAGGACCTCGGCTTCTTTGGATGGCCACCCGTCACGTTCAAATTCTCCTGAGGCTAATGATCCACAACCATTGGTTCCCCGGCAACCCAACAACTTGGCTTTAACCCCTATTGGCAGTTCCTCAGCGGTTATTCCCTCAAGAAGGAGCTACATACCTTTGGTTGATTTCTCACATCTAAATTCTCCTGTT